>PYHW01009582.1:2341012-2370699 GCA_013186435.1 Turdus rufiventris
ATTTTAATTTCCCTAGTAAAGAACTGTTATTCCTAATTCCCATATCTTTGCCTGAAAGCCCCTTGATTTCAAAATTACAGTAATTTGGTGGAAGGGGGTTTACATTCTCGATTTCAAATAGAAGCTCCTGCCTTTCTCAGCAGACACCTGTCCTCCAAACTAAAACAGCAACNTTTCGTTCTTTGTCCATATATAAGCTGCACCTGATTATAAGCCGCACTTTGGGTTCGGACCAAAATTTTAGTCAAAATAGTGCAGCTTATAATCATGAAATTTCTGTACTTAAAATCAGAGCTATCTGATTAACTAATGTTAGATGATTAAGTTCTCCATCATCATTCCCAAATGAGAACTTTCTGAAATGAGACTCCTGCCTAAGAAAGAGCCTTTCCTATGACTTAACTGCAAAGTATTTCATGTAAATACTTTTCCTGAGTATCTGAAAGAGCTAGAACTGTATATGAAAATGCAAATACTTGTCACAACACTTTCTGTAATTTTTATGGAATAAAGAACTGTTTACCTATATAGTAATTCATTCAAATTTCAATGCCTGTTTATCATGCTAAAAGATTTGAATAGTCTGAAAGAAATATTTGTGCTGAAAAGCTTTATTTAAAATCAAAAGGAAGATAGCTGAAACCTACTGAAGCAGCAAATGTATGCTAAGGAAAATCAATGTGAATAAAATATGTCTTTTAATATTTTACTGGGGGAAAAACAACTTCAAAAATGCTATTTTTAATTTTGACCCTCTGTAATGGTCTTGATTTTGCCTGTAAAGTTAAATTAAAAACTTTAATCAATTAATCAATTGTACAAGGGAAAAATGTATAATAGAGGAATATGAAGAATTTAATATATATAAAAGGCTAATTGAGGATTAAATAAATATAGGATATGAAGGACTTTGATGAGCTTTTCTCATGAAACCTGCATGCTTCATAAAAGCTGAACTATTAAAATCAGTAAAAGTTTTGGAAGACAAGTGTTCTTGCCTTCTTAATAAATAAAGAGAGAAAGAGAGGGGTGAATAAATTTCCAAGTATTTGGAATAATTTACAGCAGAATGTACCTTTCATAAGATACCTAAGTAGGCAAATGGTGAGATGTGCACACAGCAAGATATTGGAAATATGGTGGGTATTCAAAATACAGCAGCTACCTTTTTTGTGAAGCCAAAAAAAAATTAAAAATTAAGTGAACAGTTTGTCCACTAATGTTGTGCTTTTATCACATAAGAACATTATGTTTCTCCAAGGTTTTTGATAGGCATGGACCAATTGCCCTACAATAACAAGAAACTGAGGAAATACGTTCTATGAGTTCTGTGAGCATAAAATAGCAGCAAATTACTTTTTCTATGAATGTAGGTATGGATGTGTTTTGCATTTTAGTTCATTTCATTTCACTTATTTTAGTTAATATCATTTCACTTATTTTTTCATGGACAAATGAAACCATAGAAGAGTACATTTTTAAATTTAGAGTTAGTTTTTTTTTTTCTTATAGCAATTCACAAAAAATGTATAATTTAGGTTAGACTAGATCCATCTATCAGACACTGCCTTCAGCTGCAAACACTGGAATGCCACAATCATGGGCACTAGGCAGATGCAATGGGTAGCAACAGACCTGCTGCAGATCAGCTGTACAAGAAAACCAAAGGCACAGGTACTTTTTAAAATGTGGAAATCCAGACTCAGATATTAGCTTTATCAGCATCTGTTTCTTTTCCCCCTCCAACTTGGTCAGTTAATGAGATTGGGAAATGTCTTTGTGGAATCCTCTGAGTCTTTGCACATAGACAGAGAAAAATAGAGTGAGCATAAAAAGACATTGGAGAGGAGGGGTTCTTACAGATCTTATAGTTTCTTGAGGTTTTTCAGAATGTGTTTGAAGTGGGAAAACAGTCCAGCTACACCCCTGTATTTATTCCCTTCCAAACCTGGGCTAATCAGAGTTTACTAGAAGGAGTTTGTATACAAAAAGCATATGAGAAGAAAGAGCATTATGGTCTGGAGGGGAGGGACGATGTGGGACAGCCGTGTGTGCTGCATCCACCACATCCCAGACCCATCCTGATCCTTTTGGCAGTGCAGGGTCAGTCTCTGCAAACTGGGGCACCATGATTCTTCCTGCTGAAAGCCTTCAGACTCTCTTTTGCTCATTCTCCCTGAAGAATCTAGAGGATTTCTAGCCATTCCTTTCTTCTCCAGGCTGAAAAGACCAGATGATTTGTAGCTGATAGATTGATGCCATACTGCAGAGACTGAAAAACTGAAAAAGCGGCAAAGGGAATGGAATTATATATACATATATGCTAAAATACAGCCTGTACAGGAACTTAAATACCGGAAATAGGGAAATAATGCAAGAAAATGATGACAAATTTGCTCCATAATAATTATTGAATTTACTAAAAAAAAAAAAAAAAGTATGTAACTATTTACAAGTACAGGCATGTGTGTATGTTATAGGACATACGGCACTCCCCTAACAGTTTGATTCTGAGCAATATTGACCAAACTTTGCTTGGCCTTCAACTGAGAAGTTAAAAAAAAAGGAACATCTTAGTATTATTTGTAATATTACCTCAGTGCCTTCCTAATCCATAACAGAACCATTAATCACTGTGTCTTTGTCATGGCAGCAGGGCAGTTTGCAGTCTCTCTGGATACTTGATTTATGAACAGCTGATGGCCATTGAACTGCAGCAATCCACCTAACAGTGCTTGCTCCTGCTTTGAGTATAAATGTAACAGGGAACCAACATTTTATTCTGTCTAATATATTCAAGGTTAAATCTGTAAGCTCCTTAATTTTTGCCTCTCTTTCCTCTGGTTTTCATGTCTTGTTTTTCCTCCTCCATCACAAAAGACATTGTTGATCTCAGACCCCCAGCTCACCACCTGGTTTCAAAGACTGCCCTTTGCTGTGCTCAAGAGTATGGTCAGCACTCTTCTGCCTTCCAGTACTGTCAAGGTGAGCTCCTGCCTCAGCTGAGAAAGAAATGGCATGGTCCTCCAGCCTATTGTCCTTCACCTCTCTGTAGGCTTCCACTTGTCCCATGAGTTTCATACAAAATTTGGAGTTTTGAGGTCTAGTGCAGGTCCATTTGGGCATAAGTGCCCATTATGGCCAAACTATGTAGTTGCTTTGGTAGGAAAAAAAAAAGGGACTAGATTTGCTTTGTGTTCTTTTCCAGATGCCTAAGAGCTGGGACACTCAGCTGCAATTTAGAAGCCCCTGGGCATTCAGAGAGCCCCCTGATCAGCCCCCTCCCATTCCTTGTGTGTCCTGAGTCCAGAAACATGCAGCTCCAGTCTCAGCAGTGTGTGGAGGGAAGTGCCTCCTCACCTGTGCACACCTCTGGTGACACAACAGCTGTGGAAACCCACACTTCATTAATGTGCTTACTCTGTGTGTCATTTCTGTTGTGGTCTGCCCTCCAGAGAGACTTTGCCTATTTTTGGTGAAATGTCAGTGTTCTTCCTTTTCTGATGAAATATCTGTGTCCTCCCTTTTTTGATATAGTCTCATTCCTTAGGTCTCCTCTGAGCTCTGGTCTGCAATTTCTCTAAATTTCTATTAATTACAAGAATGACAGAGCAGAGATTGCTGCATTTGGTAGTGCTTAGGAGGGTATTGCTTTGTAAACTCTGCATTTCTACTCACCATTGCCTGTAACAAAGCATTTTTTGTTGGTTAATAATTCCTAGAAAATAATGGTTAAATTTAAAGCCTCTCCAATTCTGTAGAGTGCATTAATAAAAAGAAAGGAAAAAGGCAATCACTAGAAAAGCTTAGGTTTTCAATGCTTTATCTCATGTCTCTTGGTAAGAGAATGAGGGATGTGTTCACGAATATTTGAAGAGTGGCTCGAAGAGATAGTGCTGCCCTACAGGAACTCCTGGCATCAAAGGGTATCTATCAAGGCATAATGGGATGAAATTAGGAAATAAAGCTAACCAGATAAGTAGTCTTTCATCCTGGAAGTACATTCCAAATGTTGCATAAATGAAACAGCCATTGCAAACATTTTTTGGGGAGGATTCCTATCAGCTGGATCTGCCGGGTGCGGGCGGGGGCAGAAGAGGCAGGGGAGGCTGAGCATCACCCTTGTCCTGGCCAGCAGCCAGGGCTGCCACGCTGCCCTCTGCCCCCCAGACAGGTCGGGCTTGTGTTATCATATTTTAAATGCCTGAAAATTTTTAGAATAATAGAATTGCGGTGAGCAGAAAACCACGGCACCTGCACCATCCCCCACAAGATGGAGCTCGCAGCTCAGGAGCGGGGATGATGTTCTTTGTGTCCCCGAAAAATGAAACGGTTTTACTCTCACCCTTTTCTAATTTTTATCTTTTGCTAATATAATGCAGATTGGTTTTATACATTATTTATGGAGCCCAGAACTAGTATAGGGAATGCTGTCACTCATTTTAATGATTTAGATATGTTTTTTATTATTATTATACTGTATAGGCTTTGGAAAACCTTCATTTGGATCCCATTTAGAACACAGGAAGTTGCCCAAAGCTTGGATATGAACCTTAATTTACTGAAATCCTTGTAAGGCTGAGAATATTTACTGCTGGCATTTATTGCTCCTGTGAGAGTTAGAGCGAGAGAGAGTTGGGGGGAGAGAAAGAGGAAAGGAAAGACAACAGTAACTTCAGCCAAAAAAGCAAAGAACATATGTTGGAGTTGTGCTGAGCTGTGCGCACGCAGAGCAGGGTGATCTGAGCTACTCTGCTGGGACAGGAGGTGCCTTCCTGCCTCCCAGATTCAGGAGAACCCCACCAGGGCTTGTCCTTTGAGGAGCTCAATCCGTTTTTTCTAAAGCTTCTCTTCCTAAAGTGGGGTTCACAAGCAATTTGGACATGCAGTTTGATGCACCCCATAAAGGACTGGGTCCTTTTTGCACTGTACCAGAAGCCTCTTTGGACTTCCCAGTGTGCTCTGCAGATAAAAACCACAGGAATTTTAGCTGTGCAGAGTTGCAGACGTTCCAGGGGTGCCCAAGGGAAATATGATGCCCGACCTCAGGCAACCTTGGCTGGAGACTAGGGAGAGTAGCAAACCCACCACTGTCTTGAAAGGGGTGGAGAAGGTGACCCAGCAACCAGCAGTAATGGAGGCAGGAAAAGATCTCTTAATTTTCTTCCTCTTTCCAGTTACTTTGTGCCTCCACAGTAATAAATAAGCCTATTCAAGCTTGGTTGTTATAACTTACAGAAAAAGTATTCCTAGGATGGGTCAGTCTTTGTTCAGGTTATGAGTGCAGGCGATTTCAGCAGTCTCCAGCTTTTCAGAAAATCAGAGTTCTGCACGTCAGGAGAAAAAACAGGTGCCTCAGTAAATCCCATAGCCTTTTTTACTTTAAAGAAAAGCAGAAAAAATATTTAATTTTTAAAGGTATTTGTTTTATGCTCCCCTGTTCCTCCAGCCCTCTTTCATTCAGCTGCTTAACCTGCCTTTCAACTGGTCTCTCTGGAGGCTTGTTTGTCCTGCACTGCAACAGCTAAAACAGCTAATAAAATAGCTGGCAGGAGGGTGAATAAAAGGACCATGCCAGCTACTGCCCCTATTGTGGAAAAAACCCAATAGTAAAGATTTAATATGTCTACCTTGAATTTCCTCAAAATCCTGTATGTTATAGAGAGTTCTTAAATGAAAACATTGTTTTGTGAATCTCTAAAGAAATGCAATATATTTTCGAAGAGCAGCTTAATTTAAAAGATTGCCCATTTACATGAAATACCCACAACTGTTTGTTACCATTATTACTGACACAGATTTTGATGATATGCTGTCATTATCTGGAATTTAGTTATCCTTTGTTAGTATTTATTACTGGCATTGTGAAAGGATCAAGGTGTTGCTCAACAAAGCATACCAGTGTGTGGTGAGGAGGCAGCTTCTCTCCAGGAGCTCACAGCCAGAGTTCAGTCCTGAAGGAGGCAGGATGGGGTGAGCAGCTGGGAGATGGCAAAAGCAGACAAAATCACTCTATGGAAAGCTGTCCCCCTCTTAATGTCTCTATATTGCATGCAATAGCTGGGTGGGGTCCAGAGGCACAAGACTATTGCCAAGGTCTCAAATAATAGTGCAGGTAGAGAACATGATTCAAAGAGCAAGTACATCAAATTGGAAGATCTGTGTCCATCATACATTATCTAGATGCTTAGTGTATAATTTTAATCTTAGCACCAGATTGCTCCTGCGTAAACATCCAACATCTCCTCATTAAAGGCCTCCTGAAGAACCTCGAAAGACATGCAAGTAGTTCAGAAATGCAATTCCTGCTCATAGAATTAAGGAAAGGGAAATGAAGAGAAGGAATTTGCAATTTCTTGTGGAGCTGGAAGGTTAGGGATCATTCTTTATCTGGTGTGTGAGTGAGAGGGCACCCATCATGGAGAAACTGCTAGGCACAGTTGTTCATTTTTACATTAAGATGTAATTTCACATTAATTTAAAGGACTCCGGTGCAATATGTGGTGGCATGGTTTAATTCTTAATAATCTCATAAGAATTGCAATTTTGAGAAGATATTTAAGTGTTGGAATAGATAAGGAAATTGTTAAAATTCAATCATTAGAACTGTTTAGAACAAGTTGGACAAATATCTGCCAGGAATGACATAGGCATGGTTGATTCTTCCTTGAGGCAGAGTAATAGACAGCATGACCTATTTACAGTGTTTTCAAGGACTTGTGTGCAACTAGCTGCAGGTGCTTAAGAGCAGAAAACATTCAGTGTCAAGGAAAAAGACTGATTGCATTGAAATAAAGTTCAATTCAAGCTCAAGCTAAACAAGAAGTTTGTAGAAATCATGTAATTATGCAAAATCTGACATATATAATATCTAAAATTTCAAAGGAAATTTACCTTCTGAGGAAGTACATAGAAGGTAGCGTGGGAAATGCTCAGAAACAGCATCCAAGAAAACTCTGCTATCTAACATTATCAAATAAAAGAAATCATTCCAGTGAGGGGCATTTTGTGTTTCTGGTTCCAGATTAAAATGTTTGCCTAAAAATAGAAATACTTTTTTTTTTTTTTTCCTTATGTCATCATGATGTTGCCATTAAGAATATAGCCAGCAGCTACTGTCATTAAGTGAAGCCTGTGATCTCAGCTGCAGGAAGAACAATGGAAACATGCTGTTCTTCTCAAAGTGCCTCTGTGGATATAAGCTTCTTCTGCTCTGCTTTTTCATCATGAGCTCTCTGCACACCAGCACTGCAAGCCTCAAAGCAGCCAGGGAGGAGCAGAATCAGACTGGATTCCTGGGTACCTCAGTGCCATGGGCTGGGGCTGTGCTGGTGGTGTCTGCGGGCTGAGCTGCAGGATGCCCAGGCTGCTGCTCTGCATTGCTGTTGCCATTGCTGGCCAACAGACAGCCTGCAGACTGGATTTCTTGGCATCTGTCCTAGGAGGGCACTCAGCCTGTACCTCATACCATATGCTACAAAGGTATCTGGGACTGGTGGGCAGCCTGAGTGTTTCATACTGGGACACTGAGAGCTGAGCCTTAACCAATCCCATCCCCATGGATATACCCTCAGAGAGCCAGGGCAGGGAGTCTGGTGGCCTGTATTCTCACAGAATTCACAGAATTCACAAAATGACTAGGTTCTGACCTATTCTGACTCTGATTATTTAAGCAGAGTATAGATGCAACTTCATACCAGGAAGTCACTTCCATGGAGGAAAAAGCAGCATTTTGAATGAGAAGTTTTTCACACTGTCCATGAAATTTTCTCCAGAAGAAATTCTAAAAGCAGCATTTAAGGGGGTAAATGGTTGTTAATCCTACAATGCTGTGTTAGAGGATAGGGCACAGTCTTTCATGGCTTTAAGTACTTTGAGAGCATAAAGAATCCCCTATTTTACTAAGATCAGAGGAACAAAGCATTACTTTTATTTAAGATGACCTTTTAAATGAAAATTAACTCCCAAACTGACTGCCCTGGTTTATTTATAAAACCTTGAAAATGTATAGTTATTTTGTGCTTTCCCTGTTGGCAAGGTGGGTTTATATGGCAAGGCTGTGACCTTCTACTATCATTTTTTGAGGTCTTCATTGACTGCTTGATGGACCTTTGAGTTGACACTGTTTTACTTCAGGATATCAGCTGCTAGAACGACATTGTCTTGCTGGCTTCATTTGATGAATTCTTGCAGGTGGGATTCAATCAAATGTGTAGCAAGCAGTGTACAGTGACCTGATTATTTATCTTGTCAAATGGAGTCCCTGGACATAGCTGTCAAGCTGCCATTGACACTGGAATATAACCAGGTCTGTATTAAACTGTCCAACTGTGATGTGAAGAGCACACCAATTATTTACTTAAGAACTTGAGAGCCTCTATAGCAATAACTGCTGCCTCAGTAGCCTTTTTGAGGATGGCCCAGTATCAAATTTTCACAACACTGCTCTAGAAGGTCGTGATTATATAATATTTAGCACAAATTGATGGAACATGTTCACAATTGGTGGGTTTTTATTTTTAATGATTTCATCAGTTACTTCATTCAATGTAGCAGGGTATGATCAGCTAATGAAATTTCTAGATCTTGCCTGGCAACAGCATTCATCAGGCTTCTTTAGTGCAGTTGTGGTACCACTGCTACTTGAAGGGATCTGCTACTGGTGCAGCATGTTGCAGTTTAACCTGTCAGGCAGCTAAACACCACACAGATGCTTTCTCACCCTCCTGCAGTGAGATGTGGGGGAGAGCTGGAAAAAGGGTAAAACTCATGGGCTGAGATAATGACAGTTTAATAGGACAGAAAGGCAAGGGAAAATAGCAATAACAATAAAGGGATATACAAAACAAGCTCTGCACAATGCAATTGCTCACCATCCACTGACCAATACCCATCCAGTCCCCAAGCAGTGGCCACTGCTCCACAGCCAACTCCCCCCTTTTTGTTCACTGTGATACCATATGATATGGTATATCCCTTGGGTCCATTGGGGTCAGCTGTGCTGTCTGTGTCCCCTCCCAGCTCCAGGGACCCACACTCTCCTCACTGAGAGGCCTGTGAATAGTTGTGAAGTCATTAGTGTAAGCACTGGTCATTAACAACTAAAACATCAGAGTGGTATCAGTATTATTGTCATCCTAAATCCAAAACATTGCACAATACCAGCTGAGAGACCTTTCAGTCATTAATGTCAGCTTTAGCCAGTGAGACTGGTGCAGAAAAATGTACTAGTAGTGGAGACTTGCCATGACCTCCTAGAGCTGAATCCCTGTCAGAACTCGCAGACCTGCTGTAGAGGAGGACTGGCTACATTGCTGAAGTAGCTCCACTTAAGGGTTAACTGCTGACCTGACTCTCTTTGCATCCTGCATATTTACAACAAATAGATAAAACAATAATTAGCAACTTAACTACAATCTATTTTTATATTGTACAGCTTGTCCACAAGTTTTTGATAAATTTTAACTACATGGAGAGTTGAGAGAGTCTGTAGTTTTAAGATTATTCAGGTCAAAGAACAGATGTTAAATTTCTTTAAATAACCAGTTTAATTTTAGCCCAAATTAACAGATTTGTTTATTAATCCTCAGAACATTCAACCTGTTTTTAAAGGTTGAGAATTGTAAGATGGGAGAGGTGAGCTCAGTTTTTGTCCATAATAAAAATGGTAAATCTCTGCTCTAGAAGCAAGAGAGAAGTGTCCCTAAACCATAGGGTTGTGACCAAGGTCTTAAGAGCAGAGCTGAGAACCTGTTAACTTTGTGATCAGTTGGGGCAAGAGAGCCTTTTTCAAGGAGATTCTTGAAGTTGAGATATTTTACAAAGGATTTGCTGTGAATTGGACTCAATGGAGGGAGTCCCTGGAGTTCCTGCAGTTGCACATTGTCTCTTCTCCATCCTCCTTCCTCTGACAGGCAACCCAAGAGCAGGGGGGCTGCACATCCCTCCAGTGCCACACTTCATCCCTGTGGTACCTCCACAGATTGTTTTCTGCTTATCCTTTAAGTACTCTGGTCATCATAAATTGGTGTGTGATCACATTTCATTTTAGACACAAGAACCAGCTTTTAGAGGTCCCCTATGTTTGCAGAAAATCTAAGCATCAAAAAATGCTGTATATTAAAACCTATCAAAATCTGTGATTCCTGGTATTCATGGGAATTAATTGGCTGTGTGAAATTTGAGAATTATACAGGTTCACTGCTAGGAGTAAGTCACAATTAGTGCCAAGCGCTTTTACCTCTAAAAAAGCCCCATGGATTAGGCCTTTCAGAAGAAAGAAAACCTGCTTCTGAAGTTTTTGCTGCAGTTGGATACTCAGTCATAGAATAGTCTCCATACTGCCAGTACATTTACAATGTAAACGCTTTCTTTTCAAGGTCAGGGTTTTAAAGCACTAGACTGCTATTGAAACTGCAGGGGCAGAGCCTGAACAATTCTACTGGTTTTCTAAAAATAAGGAGCTTTATAGCTAAACTGTGGGATGTATTTTAAAAGAGTCTCAACATTTTTCTTTTTACTGCTACTTGTATCCCATCTCTACCAATTTTTACTTCTTTGTACAAAGGCACATTTATCACAAGGCATGGCATAAAATCAACACTCTCCCATTCTAGCAGTTAAGCCCCATCTTATAATGTTTGTGATGTGCCACTATATTCAAATGCATTAAAACAAAACCTGACCCACCAGAGAGAATATGGATTTATAAATAAAATGACAGAAAGAGAGAATGCCTACTTTGCTAGTTCAGACTTCTTAGCTGCAACTACTCTGTTGAATTTAGCATTAAAAAATGTCATATTTTCATTTAAAACCTGCATCCCTCAAATACCTCATGAAATACTGCAGGACTCTGAGGTGTGAATGAGACAATCAGTTCTTTCATTATAAATGCTTAATTCTAATCAATCAGGGCTTAATATTTCCAAATTTTTGGAGCCCTCTTGTTTAGCTTTTGCAGGGCTTGAAAATATTTATTGACCAAGGAGAAAATGCTTTTTCTTGTTATTGGAAAAGATTTTCTGTTAAAATACTTGGAACTAATCCCCTTACAATACTGAGGACTAATTTCTAATTTCAGTTTGCAGCTGGTGTACTGACAGAAAAACAATGAGGTGTTGGCACCCACATAAGATTATAGAAAGATTGTCCAGGGTTGCAAATAAAAGATCATATATGTGCTCATGTCCATACTTTCCTGCAGGCTGTGACAAAAGGTCATGTGCTTTCAAATTTAGAGGACAGGTCAATGTGGGCTTGGCTTCCTTGCTTTGGATTTCAGGGTGAGCTATTGTGCCTATAGCCTGATTTGCCTGGCCCAGCTGCTAAGCCCGGTCCCAACGTAAAGGCCAACTACTGAATTTAAGTGGCACCAGTTTTGCTTTCCTGGTCCTCACTGAGCACCACGACTGAGGAAAAGCAAATGATGGTGAAAACTCACCCACATGGATAACAAAGACTCATGTCTCATTTTTTTGCAAGATTTTCTCCTTGGCTTTTAGTACCACATTTAAAGCTGAAATACTTAACCTCTCTTTTATAGATATCTGAAGGTTTTGTTCTTCAATTCCAAGCAAATCCAATACTGATGGGTAAAAGGATACGTTTTACACACAAGCTCTTTTTTTTCCCCAATTCTTGTCATTTAATCAAAAAATAGAGATATATATGGAGATACTGTACAAAAATTTTTTGAAGTCTGACAAAGTGTGGCAATTTAATTGTCCCAGTCCAAGTTTTGTCTTAGATGAATTTGGGTACTGGAGTGTAAACTTCATTTTCATTTTCTAAAGATTTTCAATTGCATCTGTATCTTTCAACCTTTTATTCCAATTTAATTATTTCTATTAAAATACGCAAAAAAAAATTAAAAAAAAAAAAAGGAAGGAAAAACTCTACAAATTCTTTTAAAAAATACCAGAATTGTTGCTGACAAAATCAGTACAACTCTTAGGACAAGACTCAACTGGGAAATATTTCCATTCTTTAGCATATAGAAACATACATATGGTTTGCTATCACTGCTGCCCAGTGCCAAAGCCAACATCTCAGTCTGTGCAAAGAAACAGGAGGACAGTCAGTGGGTGGGCTTGAAGCATGAAACAGAAGGAGGGAGAGGGAGTGAGCGGGGGAGAGACTGTGTGCATATGTCCAGAGGAGTTGGGTAGCTAGAGCTTCCGTTCGGGAGATGAAGAACCAAGATTCATACTCTTCCTCTCTATGATCCACAAAATGTGCTTATATTCAGCTCTATCAGATCCCCCATGGGCAAGTTATTTGGTTATTCTGTTCTTTCCAAATGTCACTTCTTAGAGATATCCTATTGTGAATAAATAAAATATATCCCTTGCAGTAGGAGTATTCTGTTTATGTTAATTAAGATTATTCTTTGTGTTCTGCCTCTCTTCGTTCCTGTGCTAAGTGAACAGCAGCAATGGGACAAGCAGCTGGAAAGTTTTATCCTAAGCTGCCCCAGGGGATGGAAAACATTGATTGAAGTTTGGGCTGTGAACAGGAGCAGAGTATGGTTGCAGGTTGTGTCTTGTTCCTTGGGATGCTACTGAAGGGGCACTCCTGATCTGAGTTAGGTGCCCAAATCCAGGTGTCCCAGCCTCTGTATCTCCTGGGGCTTGTCTTCTCCTCTGAACTGCAGTTTTATCTGGCAAAGAAGCTCTCTCATCTCCCACAAGTGCTCTCTGCTCCTACAGGTTCCTAAATCAGGAAAGGAGATGGTGTTAGATGGTAATCATCTAAGATATTTCAGTGGCTAAGTTACTTTGAGGATTTATTCATAACTTTTACTGAAATCAGGGGGTAATGCTCATTTAGATTCCTCTGCAAGTCAGCCCTTAGGATTTTCAATGGGAAAGGAATGTCTGGGCATCATCTGTGCCATAAAATTTTATTTTTGATGCCTCCATAGATTTTATAGTTCTGCAAAAACACGTAACAAACATGGAATTTATTGCTCATAGTTCATCCAGGAAATGTGTCACAGTACAAGATGGACTGAACATAAAAGATGGTTAACAAGTATACAGCAATGGTCTGTAAAACTGTTAAATAGATCAATAAATAATTCCAGTGATAGCATATTGAATTTCAATAGTCAGTGAAAACCAACAGTTTCAAAATGCTGAATTTTGCTTTTCTAATGACTAAGTCTGTGTCACTTTACCATAAATACTCAACTTTAGCAATTACCATCAAGGCCCTATTTAACAAGATTCTAATTTTAACAAACGTGATTTACTGCAGCAGTGAATTGTTGATATGATACCTATTCTTTATTCCTTGATGAATTTAACCCATAAGTTGATTATATAAGTAAAAAAATATCTGCAGGGACTTTTTTCAGTAAGTCTAAGGAATAGCATGGGGGGTGTAAAGCAGTGTTTTTTATGCTCTGGGGATACAGAACTGAAGGTCCCTTGATGTTTGAGTTAACTGACATCCAGAAAGCTGGCAGCATCCAGTCTTTAGGGAAAAGCTCAGCTCTCCCAGCTTGCCTGGGTAGAAGGATTTGTTCTAGGACCTTTGCTGTGGTTAGGTGGTGTTTACATGGGGACACCTTCAATACTGCAATGCTCAAAGTTGTAGCACACCCTTGCCATGCTTTCATCTCAAAGATCTGAGACACCAAATATGAATGGGAGGAGTCAGACACTGAAGATAGGTTCTCAAAGGGACAGAAGACTTCCATACCTGATTGGAAATCACAGGCAGCTTTCCAGGAAACAGAGCCCAAAAAGTAAAGCATTTCAAAGCACTCATTTTAGACAAAGTTAACTGGAAATATTAATACCAGACCAATGTAAATCAATTTGTGTAACAAATATGTAAAAAGCAGCATAATTGTATAAATGTAATAGAAAGAAGCCTAACACCAAAATTCTTTGTAAAGAACATAAAATCCAGTAATAGTCAGCTAGTCAATTTGGCCTAAGTCAGGTCCAAGAATGTTAAGATATGAGGAAGTGAGGACCTCTTTTCCTTGAAGGTGAGGACCTTCAACTGCAGAGGACTGCTGCTGTAAGTGTGTAGATCTTTATTATCTATTCATTAGCACTTTATTATACAATCACTAACACAGGCTGCATTGTTACAAATAAGGCAAATTTCCAGGCAGACTAGATCTACATGCATTGTTGTGTATTAACAGCCTGATTTCAAACTGTGATCAGTGCTGCCTGGACCAGTCAATTCCTTTTTTTCCACCTTAATTTTTTTTTAATCTTTTNTTTTTTGGTCCACTATTCTGGCCTAACTTTGGCAAATTGCCTTACATTTAAAAATACTCCCTAAGAAAATCTTATAAAATGTGCAAACAGCTATTAACATTGCTACATCTCCTCAGCTGTATTCTTTCTGCCTAATTCCTTGTGCCAGGATCAATCTCTTTGTTTTTTTAAGCTGATGTATGTATAGTACCCAGTCCAATAGGGTTTTGGTTTCTCAGGTGCAGCTGCGTGAGCAACCCAACAGGATATATGAAGTAGACAGGCATAATTTAAGGCCTTGGACCATGAAAAATGGAAAGAGAAGCTGAGCAAAAGCAGAAAAAACCACTATTATATTCTGAGGTAGTCAGAATTAGCTGTTAGACCAGGCAATAGACAGGTGGCCAACAGGGACTGTACCCATCAGATATGTTCATAGTAGGTGTGAAATATATCCTGACAGTGCCAAAAAGCTTAGAGCTCTGGATGGTACCTAAACAGGCACCAGATTAAGCTTCTGTTAGAAGGGAAGATTTCACTGTCAGCTAAATTGATTTCCTACAGTGGGAAAATATTTCCAGGTACAAGTTTATAGTGAAAAATAATTACATTATAACTTGTTTATTTGGATGCAGTGCTCAGCAAAGCTCCTCTGTTCCATGAGTCCATTCTTAGGCTGGAAATTAAAGGGTACAATTATCACTACCAAAAAAAGCCCTAAAAGCTGTTATGTGATGCTTTCTTGTCTTCAACCCATTCAATAGCTTCCACAGGTAACCAGGCTGGCACATGGCCTAAAATTTACACTCTCCTATTAGGATTAATTAAGGACTAGGATTAATTAGGATTAATTAATTACTTTTTAGACCTTCCTTTTCTTTCACAAAAAAATAAATTGATTTGACATGCAATTCCTCCTCATTCCTGCATAACATTGTCTCTAGATAAATAAAATAAACCAAGGCTGTATGGTTTATGGAATTTGAGCATTTTTCCAGGCTGACCTGGTTGTTCTCATTCTGGTTCATCCCATTCCTCAACACCCTTCCCAACCTTTTCCAAGCCCGCAGACCTTTTTGAGTTTTACAATAACACTTTGATGGTTTTGTGACCCACCCAGTATGAACATTGTGGAATGTGTCTGGAAGCTGTAGTTCACTATATTTTAATAGTAGTCACTATTATTTTATCCAAATGGAGTAATTTGATACAAATATCAGATTCAACTTCTAGATACATAGAGTATTTTGATGTTGTCAATTAATTACGAAAATCACTTCAATCCATAGGGAATTAATTATGTATGTGAAAAGTAGAAAATTCTAGAGGAACCATTTAATGTTAAGAAAAAGTATACCAGCCCAGTGGCTATTGCAACAACTTTTTCATTATAACAGCAATAAATTTTCTGCATGCATGAGATATGCTGATAAGGCAGAAAGTTTAGTAACTTATACTGCTGAAAGTTGCATGATCATCTGTAATCCCATTGCTTCCAGTGAGTCTACTAAGTACCAACTACTTCTGAATAAAAGGTCTATGTGGAAAATTACATTTTTACTTCTTTTTGCTTTACACATTATTTAAACAAAGATTTGCACATTCATGGCAGCAATTTCTGTCTCTGAAAGCAGTATATGATTAGGTCTCTCTAACAATAATATGAGAAAAATATTTCTTTTGTATTTTTAGATAAATATTTCCACTTTATGAAGTATTAATGTCTAATTACACGTTTCAGCAAATAACCAAGTTTTGTTTCACAGTACAAATATTTATACTATTTGATTTCTCTACTTAGTTCATCCTTATTTTTGTAAAGATGTATGTATATATATCCTATGGCAGTCAGCACCAGGCAACTCAAATTGGCATGGAAATATTACCTCACAGGTACATTAAAATGATTTATCAAATGGAATCAGTAAAAAAAACCAAGTGGACTATTTATCACTGAAAAAGATCATAATTTCTGACACTTTTTTTGGTTCATTTATATATCCTGAGCTGCAGCTTTAACTAAAACTAACTTTTCTTGCCTTCAGCAGAGCTGATCTAGCAGAGACAAATCATGAACTAAGTCTTTGGTCTTGATTCTAATTTTGGTGCTAACTGAAACTGTGAGCTGCTTTTTCAGTTGTTCAGCTCAGAAGCTAGGGCAGACCTTCAGGAAGGTGGACATTTGGACATTTCCCTGGAGAACAGAGGTTTCAGCTGTGCTCTGGGCCAGTTGTAGAAAAGTTAACAAAGGTTTCTGAGTTTACTAATGTCACAATTCATGTAAATATACTTTATTACTGTAAATCTTAAAGAGGCCAAGGGCTTCTGGTTGTTTTTGTTTCGTTTTGTTTGGGGGTGTGTTTGGGACTTTTTTACTTTGTTTTTCTCTGTAGGTGCTTCTGCTACTGAAAGACCTTCTCTTTTTAAGGAATCTGAATTAGAAGATATTAATTCAGAACATGTTGAATTTTTCTGCTCTACTCAAAAGTGCCCATAGCTGTGTCAGACCATGCCATGTTCTGTCATCCAATACCACACGGAAATTTCTGAACTTGTAGGGGGCATTACTGTGTTTGTGGCATGTTATTCTCACTTCCAGTCCTGGAGAAGGCTTGGACTGGCACTGATTTGTGCATTGTTTGCACTGTAATTCACTGAACTGCATAGAAATTCTTGTAGCTTGGGATGATCCAAGCCTGGATGTAAGACCAATCTGATCCTTTCAAGAGGGAAAGTTTTGCCCATGGACCAAATCCTTAGCTTAGAATTCCCTTGTTCATGTTGCAGCCTGGGATATGACCACCTATACAAGAGGACTGTGTACCCCAAAGGTCATCTTCACCCAAATCAAATCATCTCAGCTACTCTTCCTGGCCTAGGTCCTATGCTAAAACATCCTTAGAGGCTGTTCTGCCTTTTCTGTGCTGCCCTGTCAGGCATCAGGCTTGTCAAGTGGAGTCTTTTGGGTTTGTCTTTGTGGGGAAGGTTGATGCAGAGGAACACCCAATCATGAACTGAGATTTGAGGGGTTTTGCCACTTGAACTTCCTGTGTTCCCACTCTGCAAACCTGGCTCTGACAAATTACTCAAGGGACAAATCTCAAAAGGAAGGCTGTGAATCTGTCACACTTGTCCAGGTTGATGTGAGAGAAAAGGAGTTGCAGTGTTGCAGGCACTGCATTGTCAGATGCAGTGTGGATCTCAGTGAGGTTGGTTCCAATACCTGAATTCACCCTCTGTGGTGGAATTCCACTTCTCCTGAGTGTGTATTTTGTTTAAGCCTTCTTTTCCTCTTTTGTTTACTTGTCTTCATGTGAGTATGTAAGGAGGGTTTAGGTAAGGAAAGGAACAAGTGCCTAGTCCAATCCTGCATGCAGTTTGGATGTGTCCCTTGAAGTGACACTGCTGTTCCCATAGGACGCCCCAGATAAGTCAGCAGTGCTCTGCTGTCAGTGGCATTCAAAAGCTGCACTTTGCTGCTGCAGCAAGGGCTCCTGCCCTCCCTCACAGATGAGACAGGCAGTGCAAAAGGCTCAATTCACCATTAACAGGTTGCAAACTTTGTATTCTTTTCTGTGTTCTTTGCTCACGTACACAGATGCTATCTTGTGCTTTGGGAGTTTTAAGCAGATTTAAGTTCTACCAGAAGATAAGTTTTAACTGGATCCCTTCTGCTCTGCAAAAATTCTACTGCCCCACTTTGGCCACAAGCTGCTGGTTTTATTTGCTTTTAGGCACATTCGCACAGTTTGTTAATACACTATAAAAAGCCTAAATATTAAATTACACAATCTTCACATTTCACTTATGCACTCTTTAACCTCCTACAAATAAAATGCTCTGCATCTTATAGTCCAAACTACCTTTGTGTGTGGCCTCTGTATTTGCTGTTTATTTAGGAATGAGCTTGGGGAATATCAGACCATTTCAAATGCTGTTTTTGAAATATACTCTTGGTATAATTTTTGGATTATTCCTTTTTATCACATCTTAACTTTGAATATCAGAAATTCTTCTGTGGATAAGGGTAGTTATTGCCAACCTAATTTCAAATGGGACTTCAATCTTTTTAGCTCTTTAGGTTTGATTGTGCATAGCTTGTAGGATTATAGCTTCTTAGTTTTAATGTCTATTTTTGAATGCTGGTTTGGGGTCAATCGTTAGAAACTCTCAGTATCATTTTTACTTCTGAAATATCCTTTTGATTTGCATGTTTGAAGTGACAAAACCTCTTATTGTTATCATTTTTGAAAAATCGCCAAGATACAGCCAAATCTTTCACTGCTTGTTGCACAGAGCTGGTTCTTGCTTTCGTGCACTGTAGAATTCATTATTGTAATGCCTTGTTTACTTACATTTCTTTTTGGTGATAATAGGCTTTTCAGCCTTCTGCATTCAAGGCCTTTGTCCACAGAGGAAAAGAAAAATCAGGAAAAACATCAGGCTCTTTCATCAAGCTTTTCAAAAAGTTTGCTGTTAACCATTTCAGCATCACCATAGAGGAACAAAAACCTTCATAATAAAAGATCCAGAATCAGAAATACCTCTGCAGGAAAACAGTTTTTGTTCCTAAAGCTGTTTTGATGCAAAGCAAATATTCCAGGATGCCTATTCCCCTTTCAGGAGTAAGGGCTGCCTACCTTGACATGCCTTCTCCAACGAATGCTTTCAATAAAGTCAGAAAACAATGTAGTAGCATCCTTCCTATTGGCATTCTGTTCATGGTCATAAATCCAGCAAAGTACCAGATTTAACTACTGGTCTGTACTTCCTTAAATGCATGAGTTTTCTTGTTCCTTTAGGAATGGCAGCCGAGGTTAATGGGCTTCAAGGAGCTGTTGAATAATTTTAAACCAATTATATTTATTTCTAAACCCAAAATATTATCTGAAAAAAATTACTGACATTATCACATCATATTTTATGAAAAATATTTTTTTACACTTTTTAAAATAGCAAGTGTTCACAAAATACTATTTTTTAGCTGTAAACACATTTGTGTGACTATTAAAGAAGTAAACTGGGCTTTTGTTATCAACAAAAAAGTGACAGTGCATGGAAAGTTAATAAACAGGCTTTTGTTTTTCAGGCAGTTTTTAAAAGTTTCATTTGATTGTTTGTTTGGTTTTTTGTTTTTTTGTTTTTTTTGTTTTTTTGTTTTTTTTTTTTTGTTTGTTTGTTTGTTTTTGTTTTGTTTTGTTTTGTTTTGTTTTTTTTTAATTCTAACTTCACTGCTGTTGTAGTTCCACAGGCTTTCCTATTTTAATACCTTCTTCATGATGCCTTGAAATTTGTGTTATCTTGCTGGTTTGATATCACTGATGACTGGTTCAGAAGAATGTTTTAGAGACTTCATTTTCATTTCAGTGAACACAAATAAGTGCTTTCAAAGGAGTATGCAAAGGCCAGACTTGTCTTTCTCACAGTGGATCCCAATGACATTTCTCCAGAAAAGTTCTGCTCATCAATTGAACCTTGCTCATTCTGGGCACTGGACATGGTGGTGGTTCAATGGGAAGGAACAAGAGAAATGCGTCATCAAGGGTTTGAAGATTACATTGGGCAAACTAAAATTCATCAGTTTTCTGGCTGCTCAGTGCTTGGCTCTGCACCCCTGAGCTCTTCATGCCTGTCTCCATCATCATCAGTGATTTGTTTGGCCACTCCTGTTGTGAGTTCTTATGATTTTGTCAAACATGGACAGCTGTTCTGTGCTTCATTTAAGCCCCACCTGATACTTTTTGAAGATCTTGGGAATCAGTATTCAGATGGCTTTTCCAGAATTTGGACAGATTTCCAGCTTTTCCAGAGGTAGAACTCCCTTTCTAGAGTTGAAACACTACTTTTAAAGAAAATCTCTAACATATTCATAATTATTGCAGAATTTGAAATCTGTCCAAGGGGGTTGATTTGGTGTCACTGATACTCCTTTTTTCAAGCTCATGAAAATTCATCTGTGTTTTTTTCTTGCCCTGTTGTGAGACCTCAGAGTTTTGTGACCAGTTGTCAGTAATTTCTCCTACACTGTGCAGACTCTGTCTTCTTAAAGCTCCTGTCTGCTAGTTAGCCTGTTCTGTGCCTGAGCCATCCCCCAGCCTGACCAAAATATGTTAACTATGGGCTGCTCAGACTTCCCAGAAAGGCTGCAGGATTTGCCAAGTGATAATTCTGGCACTGTCCTACCAGCAAGGTGCTGCTTCTCAAAGACTCTTTTCTATAGCAATTGTGCATCTTCCCATGGATTGATCAGGACTGTCAACTCCGAACCTCTCGAATTTATGGTTAGTTTGGGGTTTGTTTACCTGGTGCTTCAGCTCTGGCTAAACACTTTTAAAATACCCAAGCTCTTCATATTAATACCTGCCCTTCCCCATACAACACAGTCCATCTGGAAACATGTCATGGGCTCCATAAGCATAGTGGGAGATTATTTTTCCTTTTTCCATCACTTATGTAGTATTTACTGATGGCTAAACACCATTAGCTGGATGTCAA
Organism: Turdus rufiventris; assembly: GCA_013186435.1. Classification (NCBI taxonomy): domain Eukaryota; kingdom Metazoa; phylum Chordata; class Aves; order Passeriformes; family Turdidae; genus Turdus; species Turdus rufiventris. The sequence goes on from PYHW01009582.1 coordinate 2,361,730, forward strand.
GCTTACAAAAGCAGAAGTTTATTTAAATATGAAATTCGAGTATTTTAATAAATTGCACATATCTGAAATAGGACATGCTCATATTTAACCATAAAAATAAACAAATCTTTGTGAGTTAAGGTAAGAATTAATGAAAACAAACATTACCCTGTGCTTTATAAGCATTTTATTTATGAATAATAAACTCTTTTATTTCAGGAGTCTTGTAATAAAGTAAAGAGTTGAATCTGTTTGGAAATGTATTCTTCAATGAGTGCGTGCTGCAAGCACATCCATCTGTAAAGCTGAACCTTAGCATTCAGGTAATAACTGTGCTGTCAGTTTGGCATCTATCTTATGGTCAGCACTATGGCAGTAAAATAATTAAGAAATATTAAGTGTCTTAAGATCCTCCATTCGAAATACTACATTAGAAACAGTTTTCCTAAGTTATTTTTCTTTTCAGTGTTGGCAGATAAGTTTCTTTTCCTTTAAGGCTTTTGGAGCTTGGTGAAGCTCCTAAATTCTGTGCATTCCTGTGGGTTATGAGTTGCATTTAATGGGTGAACATACGAATACGTAAAAATGCTTTACCCCCTGCCATAAATTATTCATACCAATAGGCCACTCCTGCTGCTTCTGCACAGCCTGTGGAAGTTGGACACATGGACAGACAGATATTTCGAAGAACTTTAGCATTAATCATGTTGGAGAGGTGTTAAGACAGTCAGCAATTTCCTAAAGATGGAGTGTATATTCTTTCTTCCTGGAGCATGTGCCCATAAGAAACTGTCAACTTACTCTTCAAGTAGCATGCATTTAAAAAATCCTTCTGTGCACATTGAGTAAAACACTTCAGCCTTCATTAGCAGGTCTAAAAGATAGCAAGAGCATTAAAGATAATATTCACAAACAACTTAGATGTGATCCTGAGCCTGCAACAAGCAGCTTTCAGAAGGTATTAAAGCAGGATGGAGACTACAACCTATAAACCACCAAATTTACCTGACAAAGAGAAAGGGAGAGAGGGAGATTGAGTATGTTCATTGGTGCGAGGATACTGCATCTCCATGGCCTAGAGCAGCTTAAGCAGGCTGACTGGGGCAGTATCCTGGAAAATGCAAGCAGAGGTCTACATGTACAGCTGGGAGTTTCCTGGTTATATATGAAAGTTATATATGAAAGCTGTAGGGTCTTTCCCTCATTTAATTTTGTGATGTCAGCAGCTCCCCATTCAGCAGAGCACAACCCTCTCTGGATGGGATTGGTACACGTACACATGTGCTTTGCTGAATTAAGGTCAATGGCACTGATGGTATCAGTGTGTGAAATCAGAGAGTAGGGGTGTAATTGACTCCTGAATCAAAACTCAGAAAGCTGGTATTAAAAACTGCAAAATCAGTTAGCATTTTATCTTGGCACCCTCAAGCAGTGGAAGGCAGATAGATGAGATTTAAAGGAAGAACTCTAAAGAGGTTTTTAATTGCTTTATTTTTTAAACTTTTATATTTTATGTCCTTGATTCTTTTCTACTCATGTTTTGAAAGCTATTAACAGTGTTATTTAAAATAATTTTCTCTTACACCAGAAGACATGAAATGCTATGACATAAAACCGAAATAATTATTTCTGCCATTAGGAATTACTTCTTGATGAAAAAACACAGTATGTTAAAAGAAAAAAGATAGAGTTCTTCAAATCTTCAGTCAGAATCAGAGGAAAAAGCCTCAGAAGTGAATATCCATTGCACAGGCAGATCAATCTAAAGTATAACTTAATGTACTTGTACAGAATTTAAGGATTACTGTAGGATTCTGGATGTTTCCTTTTCTTAGTTTCATGATTGCTCATCTTAAAATAAAACAGATTATAATTGATTGAATTTCCTTACATTTATGTAATTAATATATCCTCATTAGAAATCACTTAGCTCTGATAATTCCCATTGGTGCCATGGCTGATAAACTAAATGCCAATCAGCGTAATAAAAACAGTGAAATATAATTTCTTGTTGTTCCAAGTGATGATCAACTAATCAGCAGTAAATTTAATCAGAACACATTAACATCAATCAGTCGTATTAGTGCTTGCAAACTGTAATAACCAGCTACATCTGACAAGTTATGGAAGTTTTTCTGTGAACAATTGTAGGCCTTATGCACATTTAACTATATGGGTTTCTATATATAGGTGTGCAAGCAGTTTAAACATACAAGAATATAAAACTTCCATGAATGAGGTACTTAGCCCTGTAGTAAATGTCTGTTACTTGAATAGCCACAGTTTTAAAATCTATACTGAGCTTTACTGTTAATGGATCCAAGAGACTCTTATAATCAATGCCAGCTTTTCTGCATGCCCTGTAAATGTGTCCACGCTGCTTGTTCAGACAGAAAAGCTTTAGTCTCTTCTCCCTTGCTGCTGGGCAGTAAGTAGGGAGAAAAATGGACCAAACTGACGCATTTCCCTTGATTTCCTTTCCTTAATTAAACAGTAAGCAGGAGATAAAATGTGGATCCCCAGCTTTGCAGGATCTGCCCATCAGTGGGGACTCAGGGCTACTACTGAGATGGCTTTTAGGGCATTCCTAAATTTTTATTCAGTGTTTTCATCCCAGCCACCAAAATTCAATATATTTAATGAAGAACTTGATGTCAGGCATATAGGATATGTGGGAATTTATTAATTTCTACAGTGTAAATACAGGCATCACCACTCAGGCCCGGACCTTTAAGATGCACATATTTGCAGTGTCTAATTCTGCACCACACATGTTCATGGTATGACTGAAGATCTGAAGAAGCATTTTGAAGGGTATTTATTTGATAGTAAGAGAAGAACTTTAATTTGTCTTCAAACAGACCACAAGTGTACATCAGTGCAGTGTACATCTGTTTGGGGTTAGTTTCTATGGTTGAATGATTATTTTGTAGTAAATAACCTACTTAATTGTTTTAACCTTTCTCTGTTTACATATGTTCTGAAGATGCTTTATAATTTTCTTGAATTAGTGGAAATTACTCTTTCAATAGGTTCTCTGAATATTACCTGTAGATTGTTTATGTTTGAAAGACTCACTACTCAAAATTAAAAGTGTAAGATAATTTTGAACTTCCCTACTACATATAATTATTTCTATTCACAAATTAGGAGAGATTTCTGATGAAACTGCTCTGAACTACGAGTTTAAATTTTCTTGGTGAATAGTGTCATTATTCTCAAATATTCTTCAACACTCCTGCCTGTGAACTCATCTGCAGGAATAGTCACAGAAAGTAAATGGAAAGAAGACAAACAGCCAAGACACATTCACTGTTTTACTTGAGCGAATATTCTTAGAAAATATTTAGAAATATTGGCTCTGTTATTAGTTATATAAATATTCATACAAATCTGTCTATCAGATTGCCTCCCTGAAATTACTCAGGCCTTTTTAGGAACTTGGAGAGAAAAGTCTCTTAAAAATATATTTCTGCACATTTTCCAGACATATAATAGGCTGGATATGGCCTTATAAATTACAGGCTTTCCCATACTCATCCAGTCATGGGGCCAAATCTCAAAGTTAACTTTAATGGGATTTTGGCTCAGCAAGGTTGGAGGAAGGGCAGCAGAATTTAGCCTATGATTTATACTGCTTTCAGAAATTGCTCGGTGAAAAAAAAATACAGCAGTGGTACTTAGGTAGTACAGTTGCATGTAATTTATTTTCTGCATAACCCACATGAAATTTAATAAGATATAAAAAAGTCACATTTTTGACTGAAGTCTTACAAATTCTAACTTTAGTGAAAATAACTGGCTCCTCAAATGAGTTGATCAAGTAAGGCAAAAAGTGAAAAACATATTCATTCAAAAGTGTTTTATTTCATTATTTTTATTTAAAAAAAAAAAGAAAAAGGAATTGCATTTCACAAAATACATGGACATATGATAGAAATTAGGAAATGTGCTGTAGCTGTGTTCTCAGCAGGGATGAAAAATGAGAATGCTCTGGCAGTCTAGGTAGATAGGGTTCAAACTCCAGGGCTGGGAGCTATATTACTCTCTAGGATAAAAACACTGATTTTCATTAAAGACAGTGGTACTCACTGCCTTCAAAAATAAAATAATAATCTAAAAGTTTTGTGTATGTAGGAACTTTCTTTGTAGAATGTCATCGGTTGGAACAATTACCATAAAGAGAACTTTAGTGAGCTATATCATCTTTGGTAACTTTTCCATGGATTTTTATACTCACCTGGCTCTGTTTGATGAGCAGGTACCAAGATAAGATGGCAGTGATCCTTGATGTAGTCAATTCAATGTAGTCAATTCAAACAGATTTGTAGCAAATAAATGGAACTCAGTGAGTAATATTGTTTGTTGATTTCCTGAGGTAGATCTTAAAGCAAAGCAAACCAAAAAGCAAAGCAGGAGCTGCCTGCAGCCTCTGGGGATTGCAGCCAGCCTGGCACCCAGAGAGTAGCTGCAGCCACAGAGGCTTGGTTGTGCACCTAAGCAATTAAGCATCCTCTGCAGAAGAAAATTATATAAAATGTGCAATTACTTATGTATTTAGGCACAGTATTAATTCCTTTTACGGAACACATATATTGATTACAGACCCAGGGACTAAAAAAAAAGACAAATCATACCGAACATAAAAATGCCCCAAATTTTAATTGCCAGAAGTTCAGCAAAACCTGCGTCCTGTAGTCAAAGGGCTAATGTGTGCCTATTGTTCTCTACATCTGAGAGACACTGTGCTCACATTTGGATGACTCAGATTAGACATTGGAACAGGTTCTGGGGTATCATCAGTGCTGGAGATCTGTAAGAAGTATTTAGATAAATACTTGTCAGAAATGCAATAGAAATGGCTAATCCTGCCTTGGTGCAGGGGCTGGCCACCCATTGGCTTCCCAGACTCAGGATTTAAAAAATGAATTATGTATAAAAAGCTGCACCTTAGGTCAAAGCCATATATTCAATAAACAATAATTAGAATATACTCACTATTATATTGTTTTGACACCTAGAATTAGTTTTAAATTTGACCCAAAAATTTATTTCTCTAGAGGTAAATGCAAGAACAATCACAGATCCTTTTTTTTTTTTTTTTTTGGAACAAGAATGCTGCTGCTTTATGCTCAGAGGTCTACACTAAACATTTAGAATTCCACTAAGGGCAAAATCTCTCCCTCTCATGCAGTGTTCTCAGAAATGAGGTCAGGCATTTCTCGATCCCTGGCAAGAAAACTTTCTGACTCATTAGTTCACCACAATTCATCCAGAATTTCCCCTTGGGTCCCAGTCAAATTGTTCAAATGTTTTGGAAAAATATATCTTTGACATCCCAAGAAAGGGAATATAGAAAAGATGTCCTCCTAGCATGAAAGGATTAGAATCCTCTTAGATTTGAAACAGAATTTCTTGCAGTTTCCAAGATATTATTATTTATTAATTCATGCAATGGGCTTCACAAGCACTGAGGTACTTTACAGAATTACAAATTCTATTGCAAAAGCAGAGATGTGGAAGTCCTGTTGTTACAGACACTGCTGAACCGTGACCAGCTTTCTTGTAGCACCCAGATATCTTCAGAAATCCCCACTAATTTGGCACTGAAATGACTGAGCTTCTCAGTCTGATTGTTGAGGACTTCCAAATTCCCCAGAGCTTCTTGCCCTGAGTTTAAGACATCAGGTGCTCACTTCAAGCACTTTGAAGGCCTGCTGTATTTCTTTAATGATTGAGCCCGTGTGCTTGTGTCCTGAAACTAATGCAGCTCATCCAAGCCTGCCAGGCAGCAGACAGTTTTCTGGGAGCTCTGGGACCCATTTCTGAATCATGAAGCCTCACATTTCATTTTTTTATGACTGTCCAAATTCTGAAGTGGGCACATGCGTTGCAAAAACATGTTGATGCATTCCCCCTCCATCCTCCATCCACACTCAGACTCCAGCAGCTTTGAAGGGACCTCTGAAAGTCTTCTGGTCCAGGTTCTGCTCAGAGTAGGTCCAACCATAACTCTTGTTTTTTATTTTTCCAGGGAGCCTGGATTAAATACTAACTTGACTCCTTTTGTCTACTTACATGTTTTTGATGCCAATGTAATGTTTATGTAAAAGTCCTGAAGGAATTCTTGTGGACAGAGACGGACTCGAGTCTGCCATGGTCATAACCCTGTAACTCAGGCAATTGGCACTGCTACCCACTTTTGTCTTTAGAGAGCCTTTCTGCCCTGAGAATGGTTACACAAGAGGTGTCACTGTGAGGGCTCAGGGTTCGCCGGGAGGAAAGAAGAAGGTGATGAGGAATTTGTATTTCTACATAATGTATCCCTTTTAAGGAAAGGGGAAAAATGAGGTAATCAAGGGCCACTCACACTCTGTTGGACTTCAGAAAAATTAGAACCTACCCCTCAATAAAATGGCAATACTAAAAAAAGTTGATAAACAGGTGACACTGTAGTTTGTGAGAAAGCAGGCAGGATGCCCTGCCCCATTAGGTGCTACAAAGCAGCCACAAGTCTGCTTGTACATGTACAGAGCTGCCCAGCACTTCCCCTTTTCTGTCTCTTCTGCATTGCTCCAATAAGCTGTAACACTGACTTTGGTACTGGAAGAATAAGGATAAAGTGTTTGTAGGATCCCTAGGTGGTCCCAGACACCACACAAGCCTCTTCAAACACATTTGCATGCCTACATGGGCCAGTTTCTGTTTAAGATTGAAGTAAACATACATGAAAGATCAATTAGACTTAGATCAATTTGTGATCTCAAAAATGCAGAATTATCCTTTCACAATTAGCTGTGTCTGGGCTGAATTTAACAAGGCATAAAGCAGAAGAAAACAGCACTGCTTCCGTTCTTGCATAGGACTTGTCCTGGAGCTGGAACCCAGGGGCTGGAGGGCTTCAGGGTGGGTTAACACCATTTCATATCTCTGTTTTCACACACTACAAAGGTCAAGTCTTACACATGTACCCCACTGCTGCCACTTCCAGTAACCACATCGTGCAATCTTGTCTGTAAATTTCTGACAAAACGATAGCTTTTCCACCCCATTGATTTCATACTGGAAAGCAGTAGCAGAAAATCATTAATTTAGCACATGATTTTGCATCAAGGGCAAGTGTCAACACATAGCTTTAAAGAAGGTGAAGTGTCATGCTAACATTTTATATTCTAATATTAATAATTTGTTTTAATATTTAATATCACTTTCTGGTGTTTAGATAAGAATTCAGCAAGCTTTCTCAGCTATCTCCCGCACTTCAGTTTCTGGAATGTTGTATGCCCTGTCCCTCACAGCACTTACTCACACATTAGGAAAATATTGACACGGTGCTGTTATCCTATTTGTGCAAAGGTCTCCTCTGCTGCTGACACGCCGTTCCTTCAGTCAGCCATAAGAGTGCCCAAGTGTCACACAATCAGTGTCAGACATTTACAAGAATGTAAATTGGCCCAGTAGCTCTTCAGCATGCACAGATCCCATTGACTGAAGTGGGATTTTATATGTTTAAGGGCAGTGGGATTGGAGCAGTTACAGCAATTGATCCCTGCCTGCATTCATGAGGACAAAATGAAAACTCTTGACTTTCAAATAGCATCACAGGGACTCCCTACACCACATTTTTCATCCTTTTCTTATTTTATCTAGCCAGTGATTATACTCATCTAGAGAGGGCTCAACTTTTTCACTCAGGGTGTCACAAAAACTTTTTTTTTTCCTTCAGTCTACTACACAGGGATTCCTAGGAATTCAGCCCCCCCAAGGTTTCCAGAATCAGGCCCCAATTCATATCATTCCAGGAACTCTCAAGACAAGAAAAACTGGCTTTCTACCAGAAAAATGATACGCATAGATATTTTGCTTAGACCAAAAAGATCAGGCCTACTGTCCAGAGCTTCCTGATTAGTTAAAGATGTGCCTCTTGAAAGCACTTTTATCCCAAAGCAGCATTAATATTTCCCCCCTTTTCACCGTTCTGTTTTTGTCATTAAAGAAAAGAATCTGGCACATATTTGCTTTCTCTTTCTGAAAGAGTTTTTTTCCTTATTTCAAGAAGTTTAAAAGTCTGTCCATTATCCCTCACTCACACAGAGCTGCAGCCCAGGCAGCCAAGCAGTTGTAATCCAGCCAATAACTCCCTGAGCTCCTCAGCAGACAGGCTAGACAAAGCTCTCCCTGTCAGCTGCACAGGGGATGGCTCCTGAAACAAGGTCTGTGGGAGAAAGCCACAAAACCAGGAGTACTAAGCTGTTCCACATCTCAGCTGCTTCCCCTGCTCTTGCAAAAGAGATTTTTGTTGTACTGGGTACTGCAGAAGACAGTACTGGTAGTTTGCTGGGCTCCCCGTACTTTTTATAGCTATTGAGAGTTTTCAGAAATTTGTATGAAAATGAAATCTCACCAATTTACTTCTATTCTGGTTTTGCTACCTCATGATAAGTTCATGAGTCATAACACAAAACAGACACATTACATGTTGTGTTAAAATGGCAGGGCTATTCCTCCCACCTTAGGCAACAAACTGAGGTGCTAAAGTTAATAGCCTCATTTTACACTTCTTACCTGAGCAATGGATTCAGGTAGATGTCTCTGGGGCACTGCTTGGATTTTTGGGTGGGCTGAACCAGCTAATAGAAAAATCTCTTTTCCCTAACAAAGACATTATCACCTCCTAACTTATTTTCAACGAGAGACTGAATACAGTAATTTCACAATTATAAGCTGCACTTCCGGGTGTCAGCAACTTTTCGTTCTTTGTCCATATATAAGCCGCACCTCATTATAAGACGCACGTTACAGTACAGAGTGTGATAAAAGGTATCTGTTCTATCACCATCTGTTGAGGGTGGGGGCAGTGATCCTTATCTCCGCGGCAGATATTCTGCCAATGGGCCATCCATTGAAACCAGGTGGGGCATTGTTCTTTATCTTTTCACAACCCATCCTTCCTCCAGCCAGTCATTTTCTGCTAATGGCCATTGAGTCCCA
>PYHW01009582.1:2371159-2421743 GCA_013186435.1 Turdus rufiventris
ATTTTAGTCAAAATGGTGTGGCTTATAATCATGAAATTACTGTACTTAAAGCTCTTCCCTCGTATCCAGATTGAATTTAGAAATTTTGAAAGACTGAAGAAAACTAAGGGAAAAACAGGACAGGTAACAATGAGGGGTGGCAAATAACGGGCCTGCTTGTACCATTCCAAATAAGGATTTTGTTTATATGGAGGGTGTGTGTGTTTGTCTAATTTAGACTTTGTTTAGCTTTTAAACTGCCAGTGAAAGAACAAAACAGGGAGCAACTTAAAACGCACATTAACTTGGGCTCAACTTACCATCAGCAATCTTTTGGTGCTGTGTTGCTGCATTTTAAGAAGAACTACCATAAGGGCATAAAGCTTTGATTTGGAATTGAAATTTCTCAAAGCTTCAGAGTATGTGAGGTGAAAAATGTTCTTCTGAGCAGGTCAGATGTGGACCTCAGTTCTCTTCACATCCTGGTGTAGTCAGGGATCTGGGTTTTCATTTAACCTAGCGCACATCTCTTCTCTCTTCTCTCTTCTCTCCTGGGGATGCAAGGAATGGAAGGGTCGAGGGGGAGAGGAACTTATTTCATTAAAAACCAGAGAGATTTTATTATATCTTTCTGAAGTATCACAAAATTAGAAAAAGAATGAAAGGAGCAGTGGTTATGACATCTTGTCATTCCAACTCTGCCTTTTCTCCAGCTGCTATAGGCTGCAGTGAACGTGCTGCTATCTGCAGATCTATAAGGTATGAATCATCTCACACATTGCCGAGGTGGAACCTGGCAACTGTTTAACAGCACTGCTGCGACACTATGGAACATTTTAAGACAGGAAATTAAGAATACCTGAGCCAACTAAAACCACAGGGGGAAGTTTAGATGGACAGAATTTAATTACCCATTTTGGAATTCGGCCAGGACACCAAAACTTACACCCCAATCCTCCTGTAAACTGCCATCAGATCTTTAATACTAACAACTGTTCAAAACATCAGCTTTAGATCTGCTCCAAATGAGAACAGTACCAGAAGTCATCCAAGACCAGTTAAGGTATTAATTTACTACTGACTGACAGGAAGGCTACAACATGCTGATTTACACAAACAAGCTAAAGCACAGTGAGCACAATATCTCTCCTATCAGCACTGGAGGCTTAATGCTTTTAGGAGAATGCAGTGTATTTTCAGAAATATTTTTTCAGAAACACATTTTATTATCTCAGCAGTCAAAATATCCTTGTGCCTGCCTTGCAGAAGCCCCAAATATATGTCAGTGCTCAGCCTCTTGTTTGCTGCCTCTTGTAGCATGGTAAAGGGACACACTGTAGTGAATAACAGTGTGTCAACTTTGAAGGGAAGATTAAAGCCTGAAAGTCTATACATTTTCATTTCTCACATTCTTTTTCTAAAGCAATCTGTATACTATTTAATGTTTATTTGTGGTGAAGATGAAAAATTCTTTCTGTGGGTTATCTTTTCAAGAAGAGTAGGATTTCTATAAATCATAGTTCTTGAAATTCCTGAGGCTTGAGGAATTATGTCAGCCCTGAAAAGCATGAGTTCATTATTCACATCGTGTTACTCTGTTGACATAATTCCCTAACAGACTGGGACATGAGGTGTCCCATTTTGATGCTTCAACCGACAGCCACTGCTTTTGCCTCTGCTAAATAGTAAACACTTCTGTCTCTGAGTTCCTGTTTTAAAAAATCCTTTGAACAGTATATATCTATATGAAAAAGAAAATCTGGGTTAGCTGTGGTCCACCAGCAATTTATCAAGCAGTATTAGTTATGTCTGTGGGATATTTTTCATTAGCTGAGGACTATTAATAGTGACACTATATACATAGTGATTATTCCTTGTCTAATAATTGAGATAATATCAATATGAAGCCTAGTTTCATTAACACCTTAGTAAAGAGACTATGATGTGAGGTTTGTTGAGTTTTTTTTGTTTTATTTTTTTTCTTTTATTCCTTCCAATTTGTAATCAAAAGTTATTTAATAGTAGAATCAGCCTTTCCTTATAACTGAGGTTTCAGACTTTGGGAGTTGGCAGAGCCAGCTGCTGGGCTGCTGGGAGCCAGACTCTTTTTGATCTTCATATTGAATGGTTTCCTTTGATCACCTAGACAATAGATCATAAAAGAACAGAGCTTTTACCCGTATCTCCCTAAATTTGCAGGTAAATAATGAGATGGTCTGAACTCAGGCTGGAGTGTAAGATTTTTAACAAACAATTCTCCCCTTTGAAGTAGACTTAGTAAAATTAGCATATAAATGAGCAATGCTGCTACATAAGGACATGTGGCTGGATAATTGGACTGAGGGGCTTGTTTCCAAATGAGGTCGTTTGCTGAATGACCGGCAGTGGGACTTCAGGTGTTTGTGTTTTGTGAGTCTGGGACCAGAGCTGAGTATGGGGTTTGCTCAAGGTGGGGACCATGGGTGTGGGAGAGGACTGGAGCTTTGTAACTGGGCTGGAAAGTGCAAGGTTAGGTGGGAGGCAGCGCAGAGACAGAACCTGCCTCTGCAGGGAGAGGCATTCTGTGGAACCAGGTTGGGTCCATCAGACCAACATTCACCTCTGCCACCTTCAGTTGTGCAGTGCTCTGATGTGAATCTCCATAAATCTCCTCAGAGCTCCTTTGCTGTGCCTCTGGAGAAGGACCATTATGCTGAAACAGCTGCACAGGTGATTGCTGACAAGAGCTGCACGAGCTGAATTCACCGACCTCAAAAATCCAGAACAAGGATTTAGTGTGGTGGGAGCAGGTTAATATCAGGATTTTGAGTTTCAGAGCTTTTTATTTTGCCAAAAGCAGTAGAATTGTCTGTCCCAGTGAGAAACTGCCCCCTTATACATGGTACCTTGGATTCCCTCCTCTCTGAATGAACGAGGCAGCTCCCCTGGGAACAAAACACCCTTGTCCTTCCATGGCAGGGACAAATGGCTGGAGATCTCTCAGCAGCAGTGCTTTCTAAAGCACTAAATGAAAAAGAAGTTAAATTAAGTATGGATGTTTTGAGTCAGCTTTCAAAAAAATTTCTTATTGTGCTTGAAGGAATCATGCTCAGTTCACTTGTTCCTTTATGCAATTTAATAAAAATTAAACTTGAGATTTACAGAGGACAGTAGACCATGATCCCAGTGGCACCTGAATAGCAAACAGGATAGTGTATCCCATGTGGTACAAAAACCAAGCTCAAATTCCCTGTGCCTTGCTTTGAGGATAGATATGGACTAAGTTTCTGCAGAAAGCATCACTCTGGAGGCACTCACTGTCCTTTGGCCCAGGTACTACTGAGATCACCTTTACCCTTCCACAGGGATGAGATCAGCCCCTCTTCAGTGTAACCCTCATGTAACATGGGAGGCTGAAAGCTGAATCCACTCTTCTACATCTTAAGTGAGTGTTAGGGCAATATTTTTTTGAAGATATAAATGACATTTCAGTCTCTTGTGAATGGATCCTGAAAAAAGAGTTTCAGCACATCAGATGTCATTTATATTCCCTCATCCCAATACTCCTTTTCTTCCCTTGGAGACCTGTTAGGACAGGACTTTGCACTGCCAGTGAGCACTGCAACCCTCTGGAATCTTTGGCTTGCAGCTGGAGCCCTGTCTGAGGCTTTTCCAGGAGGAAAGCTGGGCACAGTGGGATGCAGCAGCCAATGGTGCTGGGAAGAGCCAAGTCACTGCTCTGGCACAGATGAGGGAACCAAGAAGGGGCTTTGGGGAGGACTTTTGGAGGTCCTTGAATGTGGGAAGCTCTTGGTGGGTTTGGACAAGGGGAATTTAATGCAGAGCTTTGGAAAGATATGGGGAAGGCAGAGGCTGGAGGCTGGCACCTGGCCATGTTCATGATCAGGAGCAAGGGATGGGGAAGATTGCAATGGATAGGTTCAGAAATAGGAGTTTTGTCACAGGAGAGGGGAGGAACTGGGGCAAGGGCTGGGGCAGGACAGCTTGGGGCACCAAAGGAAATGGATTTATTAAACACCTCTGACTTGGATGACATCTTTGAGGCAATCTCCTGTCCTGTTTTCCTTCTCCTCCCTCCCTGTGTTGTTTTTTGGGGTTTTAAATTTTTTTTTTGTTTGTCTGTTCATTTGTTTGTTTGTTTGTTTGCTTTTCCTTGCTGGCAACAGGAGTAGCCTAGCCCAACTAAACAGACCTGATTGGTTCTAGAAAAATTGATATGAGATTTTCCTGCACTTCTGAAATCTTTGTGTCCTCACCTCTTGTATTTATTAGTTCAAAGTTATTCACCAAAAGTTGACCTGAATTCTCAAACTAGTTTTCTTCTGGCAAATAAACTCTTCAGTAAAAACATATGTGCCCATCACTACATTAAACGCAGGCAGTCTATTTACTTGCTGTTTGGCTGATAGCTGGCCCCTTCCCAGCAGCACAGAGGAGATGGAAGGCATTAAGAAAAGCTCTGAATATTGCTGGCTGAATAGTCTGCAAAAAAGGATAAGGATGACAGGAATGAAATCCTAGCACTGCTAAGAGGCACTTGGAAGATTTTGCTACAGTTTCTATTAAAAAAAAATTAAAAATTCAGTGAAGTTACACAAATAAAAACCATGCACAGCACTCTGAAACCACACCAGTGTGACACCATAAATACATGGGAATTAAAGAAAAATAATAAAAAAGGACCTTAGTAGAAGGCAATGCACTTTAATGGCTCAGCTCAGTATGGAATAACCTCAAAAATACATTCCAGAACTGTTTTCTCCATCACATGGAAGAAAGGACCAAATGGAACTGCAAATAGAGAGGCACAGAATCTGCTAAGACTTCACTGCCTGGCCACTGCTCTATCACACTTGCCATCCCTGCTGAGCATGTTTCATGGTGGGGCAGAATCTGGCCTTGGGCTGATGGGTTGGTCTGGAAGCTGCAGGCAGAGCTGGGCAATTTGATCAGGGGAGTGGCAGAGGAGCTGAATGTGGAGCTGGTACAAGATGTAGGGGCCCTCAATGATGTTACTGTGTCAGTCAAAATATTTTCAATAGTAAACAAAGGGTGAAGAGGCAGAGAGCAGCAACAGCCTCCAAAAGGAGCTGACCCATTGTCCTGGTTTTGGCTGGGACAGAGTTAATTTTCTTCATATGGTACAGGGCTGTGGTTTGGATTCAGTATGAGAATCAGTTAATAACACACATGTTCTGGCTTTTGCTCAGTGCTGCTTACTCTGAATCAAGGAGTTTTCAGTGTCCTGTGTTTTGCCAGTCAGCAGGTGCACAAGGAGCAGGAGGGAGGAGACCAGGAGAGGTGACCAAAGGTTGGTCCATTCCACAGGACATGTTGATTATATAAACTGGGAGGGAGCTGTTTGGGAGGCACCAATTGCTGCTCAGGGATGGACAGGATATGGGGTCAGTGAGCGGTGAGCAATTGTAGCGTGCATCACTTGTTTCTTTTGGATTTTATTCCTCTCCATCTCTCATTTTCCTTACAATTGTTATTATTGCTATTATTGTCATCAGGATTATTATATTTTACTTTTAATTATTAAACTATTCTTATCTCAGTCTAGGAGTTTTATATTTTTTTTTTTCCTTGATTCCCCTCCCCATCTCACCAGAGAGGAAGTGTGTGTGAAGGGTGGGTGGGGTGTGAGCAAGGAGATCTGTGGTACTCAGTTTCCAGCTGGGGTTATACTATGACAACTGTGCTGTGCCAATACCTTGATTTGGAGACACCAGCAAGAATTGTGTAAAAGTCCCCCTGTCTTTAGGGTAATGCAGCAGCATTTAAAAATGGTGTACATCCTCTAAATACATTTCCCAGGAGAGTGACCACACTGTTGGCTCAGGCAGGTGAGACAGAAGGGGGAGTTTCCATTCAAGGGGTTCAAAGCAGGTGACTCCTGCTCTTGGGGCCTCCACAGATCTGAAAACATAGCTTGAGTGTTGACGAAGTGTGGAATAAAAAAGAGCTTTTTTTTTGCTCCTGATACAAGGGGATCCATTTGGTGGCATTGGGAGGGAAATATTTCACTAGGAAATAGGAATAGTCATCAAGGAAGGATATAGGAAACAGAAAAATCACAGGATGAAGCAGGCTTAATAGCAAAACAACTGGGGGGTTGACAAATTACCAGAAAAGTGATATCCTCAAAAGTACCAGCAATATCACAGGCTCCACTGAAAACGAGGTTAGTTTTGGAAATTAACATCACATCTGTCTAGTTCCAATAATCCTTGTCCATTTTAAAATGGAGCTCATGACATGAGATATCTGCTATAAATAATCAAATACATTATAACCTGGACATATCCTCTACATCAAATAATCCTGCTATAAAAACTGAGAATAAAGGAATTTGCTGGATGACTAGTACTCAAAAAATTGTTCCCTGGTGGGTTATTTGCAGCCTATTCTCTACTTCAGTAGTTTATGTTGAATAACTCACAGCTGTGGAAATACCTGCACAACGGAATTTAATACTGCTAATAAAGGGATCCAAATTGGCCCAGCTCCACTCAAGACTCACAAATGTGAAGACATACGGATATCTTGGGTTGTGTAAAAGGCTGAGTGGCCTCAGGGCAGGACTGTGGGTGCTCAGGCAGAGGGGCTGTGCCCAAGGGTGGGATGTGGCTGTGGATGAGCTGGGCAGCGGAGCGCTGTGCTTCTCATCAGGGCACTGCTGGCTTCCCATCAGGGACCAGGGTGTGCCATGAGGCCAGGCAAGCTCCAAAGCCTTATGGTTTTGTATAGAAAATAAGGTCCTCAAAGCAGTCCTTCTGTGGGAATCACAGGAAACTGTGCTTTTTAGGAACTGCTTGCTGTGCTGTATGCACAGAAACTGCCATGAAGTCCCACATGTACCCAGTGGCCACAGTCTAGTCAGGGTTATCCAGAACTGGGCATATGTAATGTACCAGCTGACATAACAGCATCCTGAGACCAGCCCTTGTAACTGGAAAGCCAGACCTGACAAGTCTTTAAAGTCTTTACCACCTTTTTTTTTTTTTTTTTTTTGTAATTTCAAGTCTCCTGGATTAGTCTATTTTTAAATATTGAAGGGGATTGGGGAAGGAAGGAAGGAGAGGAGAAAGATGGAATAACTTATGCTTTGAGTGATCTGTATCATTCTGTTTCATTCATATGTCCTTCAAACTACCTCTCTGCAATGTTTACAAGCATATTTCTGTAGAGAGCTGGGCAGGACAAAGTCTGTGCAATTCATTCTGAAGTGTTGGGACTTAGTCAGGAGCCTTGAGAAGGGAACCTCATCAGCCCACCCCTGGCTAGTTTAGTGGTGCTTGCATTTGATATTTTACTTCCATGTCCAGAAAATTTTAACTATTTTTTCAAACTGAAAACAAATTTGTGGTATTTATAGTTTCATGACAATCACATTTAGAAAGAAAATTATCAAAGTAAAACTTAAAATTTCAATACCCAGAAGGAACCAAAAGGAAAAATGCATTCCAAACAAAGGAAAAGGTTTTGGCTGAACAAAAACCCAATCAAACAAAAAAACCAAACCAAACAAAACAAAATATTAAAGAATCATGATTTTGAGAAATTATTTCTGTATGTCTACTCTGAATGTTTCACAACAGCCTGCAGTCATACAGGCAGATATTTTGAAGTGACAGACAAATCACCACAAACCTTCTGAGGAAGGTGCTGGTCTGGAGGAGATTGTGGGGTACTTGGCTGGAGGGTGAGGTGTAGGTAGATGAATATAACAGACCCAAACCAACTGTGGCTGTGTGGCTGCAGCCAGCCTTTTAGTGTGACAAAATGACCTAATGATTTTAAGGTAGGGCTGTCCCTGTGTTTTCTTTCTTCTACCTCAAAGGATATTTTAAATTAATCTGCCAGTTAGTCAGCTAAAGGAGGTTGTGGCAGTTAAGAAATCAGAAGTTTTGGTGCTGAACTGAATGGTCACAGATGATTAAAAAATAAAACAAATGAATAAAAAACCAACCAAACAAACAAAAATTAAAAATGCTTTAAATAAGATCAATTTTCCATTTTCCCCTCTGAGTCTTGACCTGGCAGATATGTGCCCATCCTGGCACCTGGAAGTGCCTGCATGAGGCCCATTGCTAGAAGGTTTCCTTCATTACTGATTGCAGATTTCTTCCCCTGTATATGGCCTTTTCTTGGAAACTGCTGTCTTGTAGATTGCCACTTTCAGAAGCCTCAGACTGTTTGAAGGCAATTATTATACAGACCACTCCTTCCTTCCCCAGCAGTTCCCTTCCCTACTTGAGAACTGGCCATGCTGTGGGTCTCACAGAAAAATCATAGGACTCGACAACTCTCTTTCCATTTTAAAAGCCCATATCCTACTATTACACGGTCTTGAGCTCAAAAATGTTGCCTCCCTGTGGAGTGCCACTGTTCAGCCCCTCATTATAACCTGGCCATTAGTATTTTTTCCTCCCTCTCAGGAATGCAACCGGCATCTACAGTAAAGCCAAATCCTGCTGCGTGAAATTTGAGTTAGGCCCTTCACAAGGAAGTCCTGACTTCTTTGAAAAAGGGGTTATATTTAAAAATAATACATTTTCTGGAAGAAAGAAGCCTGATACAGATTATTTTTTTTTTTTTGGTTCTTAGGCTGAAACAGCAGCAAAACAAATAAAGCCAACATGAAGCTCCCCATCCCTGTTGACACAAAGAGCAGCAGAGGAGATAGCTGCGATATGCAAAAATGAAATTGCATTACTGCTGCAAAGCTCAGAAATCACAATAAAGGTTCGTGATTGCTGTCCAGGGATACTTTAGCAATAAGCCCAGCTCCTGCAGCACTTCCCACCTGATTCACATTGGAGGAGCTGGTGATCTAAGCACAGACACAGACACAGAGCTGCTGACAAACTCAAATGAAAAGAGAGCTGTCTCAGTAGGTCACCCTTTGTTACCACCCTTTGGAACATGAGTTTAACCTGGAGGGGAGATTTCAAAGAAAACAGCTGAAAGTTCCCTTTCAGAATAGAGTCTGCAGTCAAAGACAGACACGAGCCCCAGTATCGACCACAGTTCCTAAATTTCACACCTTCTGTTTGCTGAATTTGATCTCTCTTGGCAAGCTGGGAGCAGCCCACCTTGGTTTTGATGGGTTTGTCTGTGTGGAGCACATGGGAGTCCTGTGTTCTGTTTTGCACATGGCCAGAAGAAGATGGAAATTTAATGTCGTTGTGCAAAATCACAAACAAATTTTCATAAGCTAGCAAAGAGAGATGGAAGAAAATAGCATGGAAAAAAAAATCCCCAGCATCTGAAAGCACCAAACACCAGCTTTTAAAAGCTTTTTCAGTACTCAGACCCCCCAAGAGATTACTCAGGGATGATGAAACTTCATGGGAAGAAATGAGAGTTGCAGTTGAATGTGATAAGGAGTGTTAAATGCCGGCTTTATATCAAGTATTTGCTAAAATGTCTCCTAATGCATTGCAAAGGAGATGCTAACCTTACACATTACAGCTGTTCAATACAAAATTATACATAGCAACTTAGATGAATTCAGAGTTGTTGAGACAGAGCTATTAATTAAACTGGGGTGATACACAACTTGAGGATCTCCAGAGATCATGCAGAGTTTCTTTTAACAATATAAAATACTGCTACATATGCACTCTAACACATGCTCTGTATGTCACCTTCCAGCTGATATGGTCTTGGACATCTAAGAAGTACTTACAGACCACTGTACAGATTGAAGAAAAAAAAAAAAAAGGAACAAACTAAGACCCCAAATATTCCCAAATTAAAAATCCCCATCCTCATAAAATCCCCACAACCACACACAGAAAATAAAGAAGATGAACCTGAAGAAATTCAGACTCCAGCCATGAGCACTGACCTAAAGGATGCTACATTTGGTTGTCCAGCAGGTGTGGAGACACACTGGGTGGGCATTTACCTGGTTCAGCTGAAGCACATTCCCTTGCCAATGTGCAGTAACCTGTAATCTGCCTTATCAGGGATGGATTCAGTATCTTATTCAAACTAAAGCTGATCCATCTCATTCTGATCTCTGTAAAGTTGATGGAAACGGAATTAGGAATTTGTTGGGCAGTGTTTGGAGCTGGAGTGTTTGTGCTTTGTTGCAGATGGATGCTCTTTATAAAGTTTTTGATTCTGTATTCATAAGTGAATTATTTCCTGATGTCATCTTTAGTGCATAATGGTGTTTTAAAATGAGCTTATGAATTAAGACTGCCCATAGACCCATTAAAAATTATTTCTTGATGTGAGGGATAAAGTTCTTTTATTTCAGAAGTGATTCACAGGGTCATGGAAGAAATGCTTTTACAGTTAGATTGCTCCATCACTGTTCCCAATAAAACCTCTCCCCTTCAAAGAATTGATACTAGTTGCTTTCAAAATAACATGGTAAATTAGAACAGATTTTAATACAGTGAGCATTCGGTCGAAATTCATGTTTTCTCAAGAAATGTATGATTATGGTCCATAAATTCAGAGACTTCCATAAGTGACTCTCTATCTAAAGGTGCCACCTGCCATTCTGCAATGCTGGGGTACCACCAGGCTTCCTAATAGAGCATAAAGACATGCTGGAGTAACATCAGTTCTATGGGATGTTAAATATTCAGTAGCTCCTCTTACATAGTAGAAGATTCAGGCCTTAGCCTTGTATAAAAACATGCTGTCAAAAAGCTAGAAAAAACATACAAATCATCCAGTCCTGCTCAGTAAAACCAGCTGCTGGGGTAACGTGTGCCCCAGGGCAGCTTTAATTTGGACATGCAATACATCACCATAGGGCTACTTGATCAGAGTAGCAGTCTCAGGAAATATTTTCAGGACTATTCAATTTCCATTAGCAGTTTCTCCAGGATATATTAGACACAAACTGGGTTTTCTTCAATATCAATCATTCATGTTTTTTCTTTCATCCTCTCTTTGCTAAAATGAGATTTTCATGGAGGCTGTGAAATTGCAAAACTTAGTCTGTTCTATCATTTAGACTCCTTTAATGGTGTTTTGCAGCCATGGCTGGGTAGGGAGCCTCTCTCCACCCCAGTGTTAGAGAACACTCAGTGGTGTTCAGAATTTTGCCTTTGCCTTTGGAAGTTTCCTCCCCCTCTAACCCCTGTGTCTTCCTGCACATTTTGACTGATCATCCTTGGCATCCTTGGCTCTCTGGCATGGGATGCTTTCACTCTGTTCCCCAAGGACACAACCTGGTCACTTTCCGAATGTTTGAGAGCAGGAACTTCTCCAGGACCAAGGCTAAAAATTAGTCATGACTTTCTCAGAGGTCTGTGATGCTGAAAGAATGCAAATACTAGTTATACCTCCCAAGGTCCCTTCCAAATTGAATTATCCTACCTCATTATTAGACACATACATATCAATGAAAACATGATGAAACTTGAGAAAACCTGCTTTCTGAAGAGATTACAAATTTGTAAATGCTGCTTAGTTTTGTTTATTGTGGAGAGAAAGAAGGAGCTTTAGGACCTGAAATATCCTCAAAAGAGGTAGCCGGTGAGACCAGCTGGTGATTTGCAGGAGTTGGAAGTTCTCTAAAATGTGGACTTTGCTGAACAAAGACCACCCCCCCAAAAAAAAAAAAAATCAAGCAAAGCAATTTAAAGAACAATCAAAACCCACCAATGCTTATAACTCTTGCATGGTTTAAATTATTTGTAACGTCAACCAGCTTGGTTATCAGTGTTCATATTTGGTCACTTTACTAATTATGTGATTCAGCTTTTCCAAGTAGACTCCTGGAATTTCCTCCCTCTGATTTGTCCGGGCACTTCTCAGGGCCAGTATTTCCCTCCATTTAGCTAAAACAAACAAGAGCTTTCTTTTTGAAAGTATTTCAACATCATGAGATAAGTTTCCTTCCTCCTTTTAATAGCTTCAGGGGTCCCTAGGGGGAAGTGCCAAAAACATTATTTCCTTCCAAATTCTAAGGGAGATACAATGTTCTGGTAGGTGGTGAGATTAGATTACAGTAAAATTAACTGTTGGTTTCCAGCTTTCATTCTTCAGGCTGCAACCTCAGCTCTTACAAACTGTTGCCTCAACTCACCTGTGGTGTTTGTCCACCTTTCCCAGTGCTCTGTGCCAGGCAGACATGGAGCACATGGAAGCCACGGTGTCACTTACAACCCCAACCAAAAGCCATGAAATCCATTAGTTCATGTGATCACTGTTCTTTCGTCCTCAACCCGTGGGGACAATTCCTGAGGACAGGGCAGGAGCTCTTAGGATCAGAAATGGGATCACAGGCTCTGTCTTGAATCCACCATGTCATTTCAAACATGAAATGAAAATCTCATGCAGCAGCCCAGGGCACGGGGGTGA
Organism: Turdus rufiventris; assembly: GCA_013186435.1. Taxonomy (NCBI): domain Eukaryota; kingdom Metazoa; phylum Chordata; class Aves; order Passeriformes; family Turdidae; genus Turdus; species Turdus rufiventris. The sequence goes on from PYHW01009582.1 coordinate 2,383,478, forward strand.
AGGATGCAGCAGTGAGGAGATTTTGTGTCCATCTCAACCACTTCCTCAAGCTGCTCCATTTTGGACATTTCTTTTATGAATAAATAAGAGAATAAATAAAATCAGCTAGCTGTGTCTGTTGCTCACCCTAACCACAATTGGGTGGATTGATAGCTTGTAGACGAGGGTTTTGAGGAGATATGGAGAAAGTGTCCTTGGAGATTAATTCAAGGACAGCACTCTAAGGAGTCTGTTGCCCATTTTTCAAGCGTTCCTGTGTTTATTTACTGAAACAACAGGAGTAATATCACATCATAAATCTTTTAAAAATTGAAATAGTAGTGCCAGTCTTGAAAGATTAATAATAAGGAACGCCTTTTGGAGTGTGCTCATGGAGATGTAATATGAATGATTAGTGTTCTTGAACATTAGAATTACAGTGTATAATTGTAATGTTATAGCGGTTATATAGAAACAGAGATCCCTTAACAGAATACGTTGCAAATTTAATTATTTACATGGAAAAATCAGGGCTGATGAAGTCATTGCATGATAAGGAGCAGCATGGCTATGCAAGTTTGTTATTTAACTAGTTTAAAATTCTATAGTTGATATCCGTTGTGCTCTAGAGCTTGGAGTGTCTTTTAGACTATCTGCCTGCAAGAAGTACCACGAGTGCCAAAATTCATTGAACAAGGATTTTGCTTGCAGGAGCAAAGCACATCGGGGCCAAGGCTGGTTCCTGGGGCAGGGAGGCAGCTGTCTCTCACCAAGAACCAAGGGGTCACACAGGCTGCTTTGCCTTGTATTCCTTCTGCAGTGGTGGTTTCAAAGCTGTTTGGTAGAACCAGCAGAAGCATGGTTAAAAAAATTTGTGTATATGCTAAGGAGACACATATCCCTAGGCTGGCTTCTGGGTATATGCACAGCCACTCAAAAAAACCTGAGGAGTTCTTCAGCTGCTCTTGCAATGTCAGCAATATTGAAAGTAGAGTTTCAGGGAAGAACAAAAAGCCACTCCCCTGCACAAAAGGCAGGATTGTGCAGATTCAGCATCTCTCTGCTGACAGTTCTCCCTGTGTTTGCCACTCTCAGGGTGCACCTTGCAGGGCTTCCCAGGTGCCTGGGTATGTGGGTGTGTGCCTCAGTCCTCCAGCTCAGCCCAGGGCTTTGCAGGCTGGGCTGTGCCCAGAGCGGCTGCACCACTGCAGGGTTTCACTGGCACCCGTGAACAATTGATACGATAGCAAAGCAAAGAAAGGAGGATTTAAAAAATCCTCTCATTGCCAGTTGAGGGACTCATCATAACACTATCAGAGAGAATTCAGCAGAGTGGAATCCCTGCTCCGATAAGCCCCGGCCCTGGAAGGCAAGTGATGCAAAGTTCAGGATGGAGCTTCTCTGGCTGGGTGCCCAGCATCCCTCACTCTTGGCTCTCACTGCTGTAACTCACCTGTGCTGCTGCACATCGTTATTGTTAGAAAAAGAGCATCAAGCCAAATGGAGCTGCAAGCCACTCACACCCAACCACAAGCTTTCCCTTTAGCTGGAAAAAGACTGCAATTCAGTGAAACACTAATTCCAGAAGTCCCTGAACACAGGTGAGTGTGTTGTGCATACAAGGAATTGTAAATGCACTGTATAAGAGCACATTTGTTAACACAGTTTATTGGCACACTTATTGGCAAAGCATACATAAAATACAGTTGTATTATATAACACACTGACTCACTGTGTCTTTACATGATGAGCTGAACATATTAATATGTAAATGAAAAAAAATTAGTTTCTTTTTTTATAAAGTTTCACATAAATACACCGGAATAAAAAACAAAACAAAACAAAAAAAGTAAAACAAAAAATGAGGGCTTTACAAAAATATTATACAAGAAATATACTATGAAAAGAAATAACAACAAAGCCAACTCAGATACAATAATAAAAACACAAAAGTTTTAGATTTATTAAGCTGCCCACAAAGTTAATGGATTACATGGCTTTAAAATATCTGGATCGACAGCAATTTTACAAAGCATAAACTCTCATAGGACTGGGTGTCTTTTTCCACATAAAAATATTTCTCATGTCTTCGATGAAAAAAAGACATTTCTTGTTTCAGTATTTTTATTAAATGATGGATAGAGTATCTACTGGCATCAGCTAAATGTAAATTAAAAATGCTGGATCCTTTAAATGATTAACTGATGAAAGAAAAGGAATGAACAAAAGTTACTTTAAATTACTTTTCCTTAAAAGCTGATTTTTTTTCTGAAACAAGAAATTTCAGGTGCAAGTTGAAAAGCAGAAAATATATTACAATTGTAAAAAGTTTTACATAGTTATGTTAATGAGATCCTGAGCACTGATGACTTGTTAAAATATGGCCATTGTCTGATGAGGAAAAAAACAACCCCTTCCAATAAAATGCACTGTCAGAAACTTGCCATGAGATGCTGTTTGATTTTCAATTATTTTAATTGAGGTCAGTGCCAGTATCTAGTTGTATGACAATACTTCCAAGAAATGTATATGGAAGCTTAACAAGAGTTTTCCTTAACAAAAAAAAGTTGGATAGCTTTAGTTTAGAAATAGATACTGTATCATTTGAAAGGTGTTTATTTGAAATTTTATTTTTAAGAATGCTGTGAAACAGTAATTAATAACCCACTGAGGTACATTGCAGTGGGAACTGCTGCAGAATAACCTATTGGGAAGCTTGTGGTGTGGGGTTTTCAGATTTAGTCTCCTGGTTAGCAGGAGGTTTGCTGTTCCACGGGCTGTTATTTCCCAGTGCAGGTGAATTGTTGAAATCTTCTTCATCATCCATGCCATTTGCTGCATCATACTGTGTATTCTCTAATCTAGTGATAAGCCTTTCGTCTTCATCCCCGAATTCGCCTCCCATCAGAGTTGGTTCTCCTACCACCATCACATCCTGTGAACAGCACCCAATATTTGTTATATGGAAACCTTGAGAGAGAAAAAATCAACTTCAAAAAATTAGGTTAGAGAATTTGCATCTCTTTAACTTTGTGACATTTGAAAAACAGAGTTAAAAGTTCCCACATAGTAGGAACAAGGAGAGAGGCTTACACTTCATTTGTAATATAATTAAAAACTATAACACATCTCTACAGTCGCATGCTCATGGCTCTGGATCTCAGAAACCCCAGAACTGAAAAGCAGGTAGGCTGAAAAATATGCCTGATTTTAAGCAAATAAACAGGCTATGAAACTGCCTTTAAACTTCTCCTTAAAATATGTAGTCTTTACCCAGTAAATCCTTCCTGAGCCATTTGCTTTGGAAAGGCACCAGGGTGTATCTCAGTTGGAACTTGGTGATATGCATATTTTAAAAGTAGTTTAAAAGAAACCACATTTCTTATCCTCAGACTTCTCAAACGTGGAGCACAGCACTCATACACTAATAAAGATGGTAACTCTCTTATCCATAGCCAGCCAAGCCCTTTTACGCATCCAATATACTTGACATTCTGCTACTTAATTATGGTAATTAATTTAGGTAAAGTTTTCGATAAAAACAATGTTCACACTGATTTGACAATTTGCATAGCTAATTAAGTCATTAGCAAAAACCTGCTGATTGCCAACAAGCCCTGAATTTACCATCTGTTATTTCATGGTGCCTGTCACCTAACTCCATGTAGGCAACCCTGCCGCCAATCTGTGCAGTAAGAGGACCAATCTGTCCAGCTGGTACCGTAAAAGCAAGATGAAGAGTGCTAATTATAATTACACTGATGAAACTAGTACTCATCAGAAACTAAAGCATGCAAGAAAGAAAGAATTCATCTAATCACTGCTTTAAGTACAAATTGTCCTTCCATGAAAACAAGTAAACCGCCTACTGTACTCCAGTGCATCACAGATTTGCTGCAAAAAAACCTAAGCAGCATGGGATAGAAAGGTGCAAACTTGAGATTGGAAAGCAAAGGTGCAAAGCCAGAGAGCTCTCTTGTTCTCCCTGTTCAAGGGAGAATCAGGCTGCTGTGCTAACAGCTAAAGAAATATGTGGGATGCATCTTTTCATGCAGCTCAGGTGTCAGGGCATCAGGTAGTGCTTGGTAGAAGTGCAGTAATTCCAGATGTGTGGCTTTGTTCCTGCTGATTTAACAAGCCTTTCCAAGAATCCTAGTGAACAACGGATTCATTTTTTAAAGGATCTATTCCTCCTTATGAATGTTAAAAGCAAACAGAAGACAAATGTTTGCATTTAATAAGGTTTCTTTTTAATCAGATATCTACTTCCTTCCCCACAAAACAATACAAATTATTGCCTGCAAGTGTTTATGCTGTTTCTTGATATCCCTCAGCAAAGGCTGGCAAGTTACAAAAGAACGTTTGTGTCACATTTTCAGCCTGTGCTATGTAAAAAAAAAAAAAAGTGAGTATATGAAAATTGTTACATTACTCCATGTATCCATAAGCTATTTGGTTAAAAAACCTCACACACAGCGTTGTGACACAGAAGTTCAAAAGACAAAGGTGTTCATAAGCAGAAGTCTATTCTAATTTATCCCATCTCTCTAACCAACAGGCAGTATTAGTGTGCACTGCTGAACCAGCCCTGATCCCACTGTACTGAGAGCATTAATGACGAAGGAGACCTGGCAGAGGACAGCGAGTGTGAGTGTGCAGTGAAATATGTGATATATGTGATATATGTGATATATGTGATATATGTGATATATGGCAGCCAAAAAGGACCAAGTGGCCGGAACACAGAATCAGACCCAGGTGGCCACAGCTCCTTTCTGACACTCTCAAGGACAGGCCTCAAGCTCTCTCTGTTGCCATACCAGCAAGAGGTCAGTGACTTGGATGAGACTTAGACAAGCGCATCAAAAATCACTATGGGGCTGCAACAGCTGGCTGGGGAGGCCATGTGAAAGAATTAAATATGTTTTACATCCACAAAATGATTGGGAGGGGAAATATGCTTAACAGTTGCAAGTGCTGAAAGGAAGACAATCACTTTAGGCCAATCTGAGGAGATGTAGACTAGGGTAATAAGATGGCATTAAGTAAACAAAAATGTAATCCCCACTGCTAAGACAATATTTCTGTTCCTGATAATGGCAGGCTGAGAATTAGTGAACCCACTGGAACAGGGCTAGTTTTACTGCTCAGGTCACCTAACACTGGGAAAAAATCTCAGTCTGTGGTAGGAAACATTTGTGCATCAGTGGGGACATGTTCAATGACCCTTGAGTATTTCCACCTCTAATTTCTCAGATTCATTGCAAATATTATTCCTTTCGTATAATGACTCCCCCTGAGAAAACAGTTTGCACTTGTATTTCCCTCTATGCTATTGAGTCTCTCTCTCTCTCTGGGAATTGAACTACAGTTATATTGAGGTTAGTGGAGTTTTTCCTCTATTTAAAAGATAGATATCACAGCATTCATTATAGGACATCTGGAAAAAAAATTCTTGACAATCTTGCCACTTATATCAGGCAAAAATAGTGTCTCAGGAAGCGCACATGCTGTCTCCTCCCCAGATGATTCTGCTCCTCAGACTAAAAGCTGAAGACCCCACCAAGTGCACCCCATTGAACCTCCACTCACTAGATCCCGTGCAATGACCACCAACCTCTGAGGAGGACTGGAAGTGACTCCTTTTAAAGCCCCTCAATGCTTCTCCTTAAATTGGCCAGTGGGGGTCACTGCTGTTGAATGACACAAGGCTCCATCCCTCCCAGGGTTGAGGCTGCAGCTCTGGAGTGCTCCTAGCTCCTGCTCATGGAGTGAGAAGCAGAATCCAAGAATTAAACCCTAGTCTCTTGCACGGCAGCACACACTGCTATGGCCTAGTTATGGTAGCACATATTTGACTAAATTAGTTTAAAAAAATTTAGATTGTAGTCACTCAATCTTATTAATTTACTCTGTGATTAGAAACAACATTTTTGGTCAAGGAATGTCTCATGATAGTAAAATATGGTTGTAGTGAAGCACTGTAAATAAAGCAGTGGTTGTTTTACATTATGTGATAGAAATGTAGTATTTTATAATATAACCAGAAAAGCAGCTTTCATGTATATCATACCTTTCATCCTGTAACAGCCCTAATTGCCACCCAAACTTAAATTGATGCATATAAACTATACACAGAGATTACTTCACACAACACTCAGATGCAAGCACTTCTATGTAACAGACTGGTCATTTGTAGGTTTCATCTTTTATTTTTATACCAAGCCTCAAAATTTAGCTCTGCCCTGCCCAGTTAAGTGACTGCACTTTTAAACTTGGGATCATCCTATGTCTAAACAATGTCTTAGTGAAGTTTGGAGGTAAAAATAACGTGGTAAAATTCCCCATCCCTGAGCCTGCCAGCTTTGCTGCTGTTAATACATAGCCTTGCCCAGTATGTTACAGTGCTCTGTTGTCATAGCCCCCAGAAGCAGACAAACTTCACAAGCCTAAGGTAATTAAAAATGCCTGGCACTCTTAAGTATATTATTCAAGCACATCTCATCCTTTCAAGGACTGGAAGTTGCACCAGTTTTAGCAGATAGCATACCTCTAAGTGCTACGTCAAGAGAAGAAGGATTCCTCCTCCTGCTTTCCTTCTTATGGAACCGTGTTAGTGGTATTTATTTTAGTCATTGACATTTTAGCTCCTTGGCACAAAAATCATAAATGACTGAGAGCCCCACTGCTGCCCACACCCATAATGGTCACTGCTTCCATGAGAAGAACATCAGACTGATGTTGGTATTGAAATGATCTTTAGAAACAGAACTGACATTTTAATTAGGTCTCAGAGTAAACACTTCCTAGAGAAAAATCGTTCACATCTCATCATAGTTCCCACTGTTAACTTGACATTCTGTTCTTGTTTGGAATGTTTTTCCTAAAGCACAAGAACTGGAAACAAAGTTATTCTCTCTCATCTCCTTACTACTAAATCTAAGGTTCTGAATTGCATGGTTTTGAGACATGGGATAGTTTCTGACACTAATCTCTGACCCTGGAACTGCAGGTCTGCTTCCACAACATCCATTACAAAGCACCTACACCTACCCTGGTTCTGAAACACATAAGAGATTGTATTGCTCCCTTCCACGTCAGCAGGTTTATTTACAGATTTGGTTTCTGAGGAGCTTACAGAGAGCTACAAAGAGAAAGAGAGACTATTGGAGGTATGTAACTTGCTTAAAGCGTGCAAGAAGGTTCTACTTAAGACCCTTGATGCAACAAAGAATGTTTCATTTACACAGTGGCATCTAGTGATGCTTTATTCTTTCCAACACATGCTATTTCACTGGTTTCATGGTTACAGCATTACACTCATCTTCTTTAGTAAATGCAAGCACAATTCATCTATTAATTTCTGTGGTGATGACGGGGAGCAGCATAGAGCAATAGTTCTCAGAGTTTGTGAGAGTTGTGGATTGCTATCAAGTTTCAAATATATGAAAATGGATCAATGTGCCCTGTTTTAATTAAACTTAACAGAGAGTAACATTTAGGTGAAAATAGCTGTATGGAGCCTTTCTACAATCCACAGATCAGAGTATACAAATCACTACTCTACAGTACAAGGGTTTGGGCTTTCAAGGAAGTTTTATTTGAAACACAAGAAATGCAAAATGCTAAGGAATATGATTTTAGCCAGCAAGAATGCTTGAAAACTGAGCAAAGGCTTGGGAAAATATTACTTCAAATACTAGAGGAAATTATTAGTACTGTGTAAGTGGTATAGCAATGACACAAACTAATTAGGTAACTAACTTCTTTAAAATGATAGGGAGGCTAACATTAGAAAGTTTTCTATGAACCTTGCAGAAGCACTCTTGCCCAGCTTTGCTCTTTGTCTAGAGTAAAGTGGAAATTGGTAACTCCAGTTTCTGCCCAATGACCCTTCCAAAGATCAGTTGTGACTGAGAATATGAACGGATCCCAGTTTAAATTACTGGCATCTGCTGAGACTAAGGCAGATGAGTGGACTACAGTTTCTGGGTCCCTGTCCTGTCTGTTTTCTTTATGCACGAAAACCAGCCAATGCATCTATGGGAAGCACTGGCAGTACTGAGCCTGCACCCATGAGAGCCTGAGAAAAGAAAACTTCTGGTGAGAAAAACGTTTTTGTGTTTGTGCTTCCAGACTGACTTTAGCAGCACTTAGTTCAACTTTCACCACACTACAGTGTGTTGCCTCAGCACCTACAGGATTTGGGTCAAAAGCATCACTGGACAAGCAATGGGCCAACCTAAGAATGAGTTGTGTGGTGCAATCATGGGGCACACTGGCTAACTGCATTTGTATTAAGAATGTAGGAAATATGTAGGAAATATGCAATACATAGAAAAGGTATTAAACAAAGGGCTTGGGCCAGAAGAATCATGGTGACAAGAGATACTGAAGGTTTGCAATCAGTAGCCAGAGAATCAACAGAATTACAGAAAACAGAGTTTATCCCACCATCTTAAGAGAAAATGGGTACAATAGAGTGCAAGTGACTGTGAAAAGGACAAAACTTTGTATTTTATTTGTCACAGTTGAGAAAGTATAAACAATGTTTAGAGATTAGAGGATGGACTGAGAGTGAACATTTTCAAATTCCTGATGAGAGAGAAGATACCCACCCATTAGCAGAGACCCTTCAGATGCTTTTATGGGGTGTCACTAGAGATGCATCAGAATGTGTCAGCACTGTGGAAGTGCTAATAATTTTAAGGCAACACAAGGAGCACAAATGGTACTGGTTGAGTAGGCTTCAACAACTGAACTTCAGGATTCAATGCCAACCTGACCCATGCATGGAAACACAATCACATCATTTCTCTTTCTGGACTTGGCTCTGCAGTGTCTGCCCTGTCCCTACTGGGACAACTGATCATAAAATAATGCAGGTGGAGGAAATGGCACAACCTTCTCCTTCTACTAGTAGAAGAATGTTTAGGTGACACGATTTTCTCAGACCAGTGTGTTTATCTGAAGAGCTGGAAGGGTCTGTGGGGAAAATGAGAGAACTCTGAAGTTTCAAGCTTTGGCATTGCTGATGATATTTCTGTCTTCTGGACATTATCCTGAGCATGGGACATTTGCCTCTCCAGGCATGAAGACCTCACTTGAAGAAACAGAAGTTAATGGTGTGAGTGAGAAGTCTGGATGAGGTGTATGGTAAGTTCACATATTTGTCAGAGTATATGCAATATTAATGCAGGAGCAAAATGGAATAATTACTAATGTCCTAAACCAGGAAATATCACATGGAATGGAGACTAAGAAAACACTATTTAATCAGGATTAATTTACTATCAAAGTTAAAACAACACAGAAGCATAAAAGAGACAGGAAATTAGATGTGATTATGGTGGAGAGACTCACTTCGCTGGCAGGGAAGAAATCATTGGAGAAAAAGAGAAAGTTGGAATACAGGACTTCATATTAATCCAGGGTTGATATAGATATGAGCTTATTGTGGGGGTCTCCAGAGAGGAGGATGAGAAAAATGGAACTAGCTCTGGTTATTTGAGTAATCTGGATAGAAAATGCAGTGATTCCATTCCTTTTCTCTAATAAGGAGAGGGGAAATGGTTTTAACACTGAAAGTGAATGATTTCAGTAGGGTGGTGTTTCTTTCTACTGAGCAGGAAAGTCCCATTCACAAAAAGCTATATGGCCAAATGAATATTTTAGTGAATTGAAAACTGCCAAATTGTGTTAAAGGATCTCTTGTCTTCTATTGCATGTAAGGGAAACAAAATCTAACTACTAAATGATACACTTTAAAGTACAGTCATGGGAAAGAAACAGAAAGCAAGTTACTGCTACCTGCAGCTATCTTCAGAAAGCAATGGCAACAAGATCCACTTCAAAGAATGCATAATTTTGAAGAAGCGTGGGACAACATCTCTTTATTAAACTGAAAAGCGTTGAATAGTTCTACACCAAAATATCCTCCTGCTAAAATTATTTTGAGTTCTGTCTACTCTACAGGGTGGCCAAACCATCAATTCCATCTGGTTTGCTATCTTTGCTGTGGAGAAGATGGGAAGAGCTGTTAGTATGTCAAACAAACAGCTAAGCATTTTCCCCTTTGCAGATGGAAAGGAAAAGTGTCCTAAAAATGGAACCTGATCCTCCATACAAGAGTTTGGACCATTTTGCTACTCTGGTACAGAAAGCAAAGAATATTGAAAAACATTGAGTATGCAACATCCTGAAAGTAAATGAAGGCTAAAAATCCATCCCTCATACCATAATAAACTTCACCAATATGTCTCAGATGCTCAACTGTCATCGCCATCAGAAGAGCAGCCTTGACTACTTCATCTGTCAGGAGTGGCCTTCAGCACCTGAAGTCACTTGCAATATCAGTGGGAGTGACAGGTAACTATCAGAGGGCTCAGTCACATTCAAACATTCAAGTACACACGGCTACCACTGAAGGCAACAGAAGTCCTCTCTCCAGGGAGGAGCAGGCTGAAGAGAGGCAGGGGGTCAGATTCTGGTCCTGCTGAACTCTGAGCAGGGTGTAGCTGACAGAAAATGATTCTAGTGTCCTTCAAAGTTGGAGAGAGCAGGGAACTAGCTGGCTGCTTGGTTTTGCACTTCATTGCAGTTTTTTCTTAAATATGGCTGAATATTGAACCAAAGGATTTTCTGGCAGACACCATGAGTGGGGCAGAGTGGTGCCTGCCACCAGGAGATCAGGTAGTCAGCCTTCTGACTGCTTTGTGCTGCCAGAAAAACACAGAGATGCCTATATTAGGGAAAGAATCTGACTCTGGGGGTGTGAGCCAATTTTAATATGACAAGGAGGAAATATGAGTTTAATGTACTGAAGCCCAAAGCTGTAAACGAGTGGATTGCTAAATCAGTTGCTAAACAAAAATCTTCATTTCATTTCACTGGTATTAGTCTACTCCTCTTTATTTTTTTTATCTGGATATTCAAGCTTCCTAGGAAGTGTCTGCTTTGTGCTAACAAAATGCCTATATTCTTTGTCAGGTTTCAGAAACCATCTAACTCCTTCCTATCTGCTGATCAGAAATCCAATAAAAATACCTGCATGTTATTCCCAGGATATGACTTTAGGTTTCCTATTATATCAAATTAATTTGCATAAGTTATCTCCTTATTGACTAAGGCACACTTTGTCATAATTTGGGGTCTGATTACCCCTATATTGTGACTAAGGCAGTAAATGTGACATTATTAAAGTGCTGAGACAGTTGCTACTCTGGAAACGACTTGGTGTCTCCCTATACAATTAGGACGTCAACAGTTACAGCGAGCAGGGTGGATAAGCTGAGAGCCACATTCCAGAGGATCTACCCTCTGCAAGTGGAGTGATTGGACAAAGAAATAAGCTCTGCAGGTAAATAAAATCATAACCTGTTCCTGTTCAGCATCTGAACCTGGCACCAATTAGAGGTAAGACACTATCACAGAGAGACCAGAGGCTTCCTCAGGTACAGCTGTCCTGCACCACTGGGACACATCCTCACTTAGCACCTGGCAGATGAATCCTGCAAGACTCATGCTATGTCTAAAAACACGAGGCCTAATATGAGTGCCACCACTAGTGGAGGGACTCCCCCTGGCAAAAAAGGGAAACTGGCCCAGACCTCTAAAAAAATCACATCTGATCCTCAGGACACTTCTGTTTGAGGGTCCTGCATTAAAGCTGCACTGCAGAAGAGTTTCTTCACACCTCTCCACTAATTCCCCAGCTTCCACAACACACTGTGCAAGATTGCCTTTTGCTTGTGACAGTTTTGGCTCAAGAATGCACCTTCTTTACAATGTATGCAAAGAGTGAAAGCACTGTAAGTGATTCAGGCCTAAAAGGAAAGTGAGACTTACAGGTACCTGACTTGATAGACTCAGGTTTGCAGCAGCTGACTTTTTCTTGCTGTTGGTACTATTTGCATTGTTCCCAGCACTACTGTTGGAAGTGCTGCTGGTAGAGTTTTTCCTTTTTCTCCGTTTGGTTGTTGGTTGTCTTGTGGGTTCTGCTGCAATAAAATGATAAGAAGGAAAGCAAATGGCAGATACTGTAAAGCATGAACTAAAACGACCCATAAGAAGTGCTGAAATATTTTTTCAATTAGTTTTAAATAAGTTTAATAGTAGCAGTTGTGTTAGATTTAACATATAAACTGTAGAATGATATTTGGACCCAAACCAATGGAATCTGCTTTCAATTTTTTTCTGATGGATTAAAAAAGCTTATTGTCCCAGCATTGTCTATAAAAGCATTTTACTGATAGGAGTAATGATAATGATCATGATCATTATGGCTCAAGTGGCTGTGGAACTTGCTGAAGGTCACACAGCAAGAAATGGTGCTACACAAAAATGCAGGACTTGCTGTGATGTAGGGTACAGCCTCAAATGATCCAGCCAAAGACAAAGGCTAAAGGAGCTTTGTACCCTAATGCTGCCATGCATGCAGCAGGCAACAAGCAACCACCCTTTGAGTTCCCTCTACATCCTGTGTGGGCTTCACCTTTCAAACTGCTGCTCCCCAGAGAACCCATAAAGTGGGCTAATGCCATTGCCCTGCAAGCCTGCAAAACTCAGATTGAATCAGGACAATTACACAGCTTTGCTTACACTGGCAAAGCACAGAGGGGCAATTGTTCTTCTCAAAATTTGGCCCGGGCACCCATGTGAACACTCTTAGATATAAAAACCTTTATAATCTGAAAAAAGAGAGTTATTATTTTGAGGTGTAAGAGGAAGGAGGTTAGGTCCAGGCCTGTAAATAACTTGATATTAGTCTCAAAGACAATTAATTATGAATTGTAGCTGTAATTTCAGAGTCACAGCAGGAAGCAGGATTACATAAACAATGAATTCTAATGGAGCCAGTAGGCATTTTGCATTCCATCTACACATATTTTCGTACTAAATTATATCCTAGTCATGGTGAAGCCATCTCAGCGTGCACATCTATAAATCAGTTGTGTCAGAATGAAATCATAAAATATCAGAATAATTTTAGGCTTGCTTTGGAAGCATTGTTAATTTTTATTACTTTCCTTTTTAAGTAAACTTTCCCATTGGTTCTCTATCAATTTTGCTATTAAAAATAAATAAAGTGGAATATTGGAAGTGAAACATACCTGGTGGGGCCACCATTCTCTGCCATTTTTGAAATAAGCACGTCTTCAAGCAGTCTCGAGGACTTAGATTGTAAGTTTTATGTCTTGACATCAGTTCCTGCATTGGCTCCAGTATTACACACAACTGGAAGAAAAAAATCAGAATAGAACAATTTCATCCAAGCAAAACCTCCATTAATCAGTATTTACATAGCTGGAAATTATAGTTGTATTTTTGGGATTTTTTATTCTTGTTAACAGAGCATACCTTGTACATGTTCAGTTTAATCTGCACTTGGATTGCAAAATCAAAACTCTGAATAGGGAAAACTTTTTCTTGCTATTTACTATCCTAGGTGATTTTTGGATGTATTAGATAAACTTCAACTCTAGTCTTCCAGGCTACAGAGATTTCAGAAGGCTAGAAAATGTTCATGCTTCATTGCCATAGCTGCAAAGATTAATAAATAATAATAAAATGTCCATAGTGGATTATCATTACTCTACAGTAAAATGTATTCTTCTGACCTGCTGCACACCACAATGAGAACGTCTTATAAATGATCTTTTATTTTGATATTGCATACAAAATAATCCAGGTCATTTTGGACTTTTTTTGTTATATGGGGACTATACACTCTATTCTATCACAGGAATGACACATATGAGAGAAAATGAGAAGCATTTTATTTTTCTTGTCTGCTTGAATGCAGAATATAACACAGAGATTTCTGAAAACATGGAATTTCAAACACCTTTTTAAAAATAGAATCTTAAATATTTTCTATCTGTTCACTTAATAATTAAAATTATTGTTCACTGCTTTCTACTCCTGTTAGCACAGCAGATCAGCAGAAAGAGCACTGCACTGCCTTCTATTCTCCTCTGTTTATAACCACAGAATCATTTCCTCATTTAAACCTCACTCAAAACCATAGAAGGCTACAAAATTTCACATGTATAACTGAGGGCTTACTCTTGTTTGCCAGAGCCTTGGTTTTTAGGCATCCTAAGTAAGAGAAAAAAAAAAAATCCAGGTTGACCTAAAGGTTCTACCTAAAATTTGCAGGGCTGATATATAGGAGGAAATGGTTCCTTACTTGCAAACTGAGCACACATGATAAAGAAGTAGTTGGCACAGAATGAACATGGACCCTGCATGTCATTTTTAGTCACTTTTCCATGCAGAACTGCATTTAGAAGTAGGGACAGGTTTGGCTTTTTTTACCAGCACAAGTAGGGCAACAAGTTGATCAAATTATTAGAAGTTAGAATGGCAACTGAAGAAAGGTGTAACTTAAGCAAAGTTTCATTTTGAATGATTTACTTAATTTGCTGAAGAAGTATCCAGGATTTACTTCATCAGGAGATGTTTTCCCTTCATTCTTTTACAAACTGATAAGACAGGAGAAAATTCTTCTCTCTGGGCTGCAGAGATGAGCAATGCTTGCTCCATTTTCCCCACGTGCACCCTTCTCTCATTTGTATAAGTGGGGATGCAAAGTATGCAGGGGAAATAGTTGAAAGGGAGCTGCCACGAAGACTGAGACTAATTCAGCATTTAAATATTACTGTGTATTGGCACTGCTGTTTGATGAGCCTTTCATTAACAGCAGTTAAAACAGAGATAACATAAAGCAGCAGGAAGAATGAAGAGCTTCACTATGAGAAATTATTTTTTCCCACTGTAGAAATTGAATCTGCAGTTGCCTTGAAGGTTTTCTTACTCAGTTTTTACATATTTTTTGCAAATAAATATCTACAAGATAATCTAATAAACAGAAAAGTGCTATCAGATAGTGAACTCTGGGCTTGGATTTTCATCTAGTTCAATATTCTAACAAAAATTAAGATGATCAAGTCCTAAAATATATGCAGGATCCAGTTTAAACTGTGAAAAAGGTGTTGTATCTTGAGTTCATATTCAATTTATTCTGAAACCTGCAGGTGCTTGCTCAGGTTTTGTGCGTGTGTGTACGTGAGAGAGAAAGAGATTTATGATCATAATGGGCACTATTGTTTTGACTCTCAAAAGTCTGGATTTCTGTCACAGCTGCCTAAATTTTCTCATTATGAGCTGATAGCAGCAAGCATGAGAAAGATATTTGTGATGTTTCAGAACAAACTAGTTACCCTAGGCAGAGCACTGGACTCACATAGCTCTACTGCTGTTGGGACTAAAAGTATGTAAATGTGTGTGTAGGTTCTTCCAACATTTCCTTAGGGACACTTTATTCATGATATACTTACTCTTCCCTAGATATTCATTACTGGCAACAAAGAGAATTTTTTTCTTTATCATCTTGGCAGAGATGTTTGCTATTGTGCTCTAACCATAATGTGCACTGAGAACTCTTCTGTCCCCACTGCTTGTGGATATCTTGACTGCTAATACTGTATATAATCTCTTTCACTTCAATTGAATACAGACCCAATATGTAGAAATGCTTGACTGATCTCACTTCACAGAGAAAAAAAATTATGGGCACTGAGGGCCCTACTCTAGGACATGGGAAAGTCTCACCTTCTGGATACTTGGGAGCTGTACCTACTCACATGAATTCTTCTTCTGTTTTATTGGAAATTCACAACCATTTTTTCCTCTAAAGTCTGAAAATTTGAAGGTCAGCTTTGGATACTTGAGTAATAGGAGGGCATTGAACTCTATAGTTTTAAATGCATCTAGCTCATGTGAATTGGGCATAAGTGTAAAATGAACTGGATTAAAAATGATTGATATCATATCTCACGGTCTTTTTTGGTGACCTTTGAGACCCACTTGAAATCTAAAATGACTCAAACCCAAATCCTTGAAAGAGGAAATGATTGTGCTCCAATTATCTTAAGTCCAAGGAACTTGCCAGTGACAATCAGTAGCTTGGTTTTTTCAAAACAGCTGGATTAAAAATGTGGGGACAAGATGCATTTAAAAGCTTGATTGGCCAAAACCGCCTGCTGTCTTTAACCACTGGTGAGCAGGTAACTGGCAGGCTGGGTTGACAGAGAGAGTTCTTAAAACAAAGCTAATGAAATGTTTTATACTCCTGCATTTATTGGCATATAGAAGAAGCCTGAAGCTTAAACTGTCTATTCCCCACAGATCATCTAGTCTCCCTCTGTGGGATTTCTTCAAAACATCCATTTTAATGTTTTTTTAAGCACTGGATAATACCAAAATGTACAAGTTTTTACCATAGTGCTATATTAATAATGTTTGGAACACCAACAAAACCAATCTCTTCTACAAGCAGTTTCTTCACAGCTTGAAATCAGTTACCCAAGAAAATAGCCTAAAGACTTCAAGAATTTAATGCAGTGACAAAGTATGATTGCAGAAATAATTTCCACATTCCTAGGAATACAGAACCTTTAATGGCAGTGCTTGACAAGACAGATATTTCCACGTTCCACACTTAGGCAACACTAGAGGTGGGATCCATATGCCTGTGCACAGGTGTCTAGTACCAGCTGAAATGCCCTAGATGATGCTGGATCTGATCCACCAGATCGCTCTTGCTGTCACAGAAGGACACAAAGCTCCACGTGGATGTTTCAGGCACTAGAATGTGTCTTAATTGTGTGTAAAGCCTAAAGTTCAAAGAAAAATTATGTTTGTTTTAGCTTTTAAAACATACTTGGAACAATGTGTATCATAATAGATTATATGCTTTCCCTCTGCAGTACTAAAACCTACTGAAAGAACTCCACATTATGCTTATATTATTAGAATAAACCATCTTATCTGAACTCATTGTGGTGATGTCTGACCATTTCTCAGAACCATCACTGTGTCACTGTCAGAGCTGTGAGGAGGAGCCAGCTCTAGGGATGAACACATCACACAGAGATCCCCAGCATGAGCAGCCTGCATTTGTGGGTGCCCAGAACACACTGGGACCTGTGCACACATTTTGGTACTACATAGACTGGCAGTGACTTTCCTGGATCCTCTGGACAGATAATTCATCAATTAGAGGGCTTGGATCCAACTTGACAAAATGGTAATGCTCCACCATTGGGGCTCAGGAAAGTGAAAATAGGGAACATGTCTGGGGGCTTTCTTTTCTCTTTGTTGTTAGTGGAACACATCTAGAAGAATTTGATTTGTTTTTAATGAATTTTTTTGGAGGAGAAGACTAGCATTTGCAGGTTTCAAAACCCAGTGTATTTCAAGAAGGGACTTACATGAGGAGATAGTGGTGGTACTGAAGACAGGAGTTAAAGGGTTCTGAGAATATGGATCCACACCTAATTTCCTGTAATACCTCAGTTATCAGCAGAGCACAAACTGGCCTTCATCAGTGAGGGGTCATATTCAGCTCTGAGATCAGTCCAGTCACACCAAGAATAGTTTTAGCCTTATGATTTTTGTTCTAATGCTGGGTTTTTATTCTGTTCAAAGAACAGATGCTCATTCTGGAAGCAGTGCAGATTAGCTATAAAGACCGATGTGAAAGCTCTCTTTTACCTTGCGCATACCATAGGCTAATGTACTCTATTTCTAATTTAATTAGCGATTCCTCTCCTGATGAAGGCTCTTGCCTCCAGGAGGGTTTTTGGTTGGCGGTGGGCAGGCTGCTCCTGCCGGAGCTGAGCTGCAGGTGGCAGAGCTGCCCCAGCCAACACGCTCCCCTGCCTCCGTGCCAGCAGCACAAAGGAACGGCAGCACTTCAGCTTTTTAATGCTTTCTGCGTTTTAAAGAGAAATCCGTGAGCCTCCAGTCTTGCCATATTTAGCTGGTGACACTACATAATCACCCAGCCAGTTTCTTTAAATCAGGAATCATATCTGGTCAGTAAACCAGGTGGCCAACAAGTCTCATGGGCTACCAAAATAAGCAAATTTTAAGTGTCTTCCTGTGGCTGCCCAATTTGTCTGTATACATAAAAGTTTAACTAATTACAATTTTAAAAATGGAAACAGCTAAAATTTTTCATGTAGATGACACTTACAAATGTTAATGTATAATGTAACATCAGTTTTTCTGAATGAGCCAGCAAGGAAATGGGCAGCAGTGAGAATGTTCCCTGAAGTTCTACTGAAATGTAGTTTTAACTCCTTGATGCTTGAAACTTCTCCTGGTCAAATGCCTGTATTAATCACTTGAAAATTATAGGAACTGTTGCATATTCAAGGCACATGTTGATTTACAACCCCTCCTAAAAGTGACAAAACCCTCACTTGAATGGGAGTATTAATCATTAGCTAATATTCAGGTAAGATGTTGACAGTGAAGGTATACCTGGAATACAATGTGCAGCTTTGAAGAGGTTCAGTTCTTTCTTTTAAAGCTCATTTTTTATCCTCCACAAAGTCTCTGCATTATTAACCAACAAATCTAAACATAACAACATTTTATTTCTGTGCTGGAATGCAGTCTTCCCCCTACACACCCTCTATGTGCTCTAGGGAAAACAACTCTAGTTAATGCTGCTAGAGAAATCCGGCCCCAGTGCATTCCCTGGGAAAGGTCCCATTTCTTCAGTGGGGCAGGATTTCTGCAAAGAACTGAAACGTCTCTGCACATCCACATCCCCAGTTTTATGCCCATCCACAGGCACACATTTCCAGATGTCCACAATATGTGACTGGTACACCTGCAGCGAGGAAGGGGACACTCTATGGTTATTTTTTCGGGCCCTGCAAAAGAACTGTACATGGAAGTTTGACTTCCTGGAGCAGTTTCAAAACCCTGTCTGAGTGCCCTGGACCCCCAACAGAATGGCACTGAAACAGGAAAGCAGTGCTGCAGTCCTCAACACAGTTCATTCTCTGGAGTTAAAAACAGAGAAAGCTTATAGCTGATTTTAAATTTCTCTGCTCCTGCTTGTTTTTCAGAATTAATGTAAGTTTCATTCCCCTGCAGAACAGAGGGAGGAATGAAAATTTCCTAGGAACATATTGCTGCTTCTTTCACTGGCCGGCTTGCAATTCACTGCTCAAAATAGCATGTGTTTTTTAAGAATCACATGTGAATACAGAACATTTTCATCTTATAAACCATCTTTGTTTTCCATTAAAAACATGGAGATATAAATGAGAAATGTTTTGGGGTTTTTATGAACTGAAAGAAATCAGGTGTTTTTTCACATACTTGTTTCCTAGAGGGGAATGCTTTGGCTTTGTTTTAAGCTCCTGCCCAGTATGTCAAATCAAATACAAGTCTCTTCCATCAGTGCATTTCTGTGGATCAGCTATATCCACAGTCCTCCCCTGCAAGATAAACTTTAAGCCAAAAGAAGGGGCTTTGAGATTCCCATCACTCAACTTACTATTCTCGCTACCTGCTTTCCCTTTTTGAAGAGCCACTGCCACTCCTGCTGAGATGTGGAACTAATAAATGTTCATTGTACATCCCATGTAATGATAAACATGGAATAAATAAATGTTCAATTTTGACAGTAGTTAGTGTAGCAAGCAGCGAATACAGTAACTGTTTCAACTTTAATTATAAACCCAGTTATTTTAACCTGAATATTCAAAATCCAGTCTGCACAGGGTCTTTTATTTTAGTGAAGCCTTATATGATCTTTGGGACAGAATGAAAAACCAGCTCTTAACCCCAATAGCTTAAGTAGTCCAATACCACAGAGTAATCCCTAGCTTGTTTACCGTGACTACTGTTCTCTCCATATTTCCAACTCCTTCTGTGCCAAAGATTTTTTAAATTGGCTCTGTATAAACAGACTGAAGTCCTTGGGTTTGCTACATAGGTAGGAAACAATATGAGTTTTGGAATCTACAGGGAGGTGGGAAACTGCTTGGAAATATGGTGTAAGCATGCTAACTGTATTTATTGCTAAATTAAAGACATTTGATTTAAATAGGTAGCAATTAAAAGGTTTTAAAACTGTTACTAAAAATAATTTCTTTAGGCTTTGATTTAAATCTCATTGAGATGAATGATCTTTTCTTTCAGAGATCACACCTCTGAAAAAAAATGTTTTAGACTAGCTCAGGGTTCAGCAAGACAGCACTGCATCAGGTTGAACTTGGCTCATATTTTAAGTACATCTCCAAAACCATATGGAGTCGATATTTTGTGTTAGCTTTTAAAAATACAAGATGAGTTTCTGCAGCACAATACCATAGCAAAAGCAGATTCTGGGACAAATTCCATAACCTGAGATTTACAGGGTTTGGGATATATTTAATAGCCACCTCTCAGCACGGGAGAAGCTTCCATGTTTTGTGATACCATGCTGAGTCAAGAATTATTTGTATTTGCAATCACCTAAGAAGCTAGGAATTAGAATTTCCAGCTTAACACTTGTAATATTAGTGATCATTTGCATTGACAGCTTATTATTTGTACAATGACAGAGCTATACATGTATTTTACAAAATACTGAGCTCCTTGAGTTCTAAAGAGATTCCTATCTTAACTAGATAAGAGGTAAAATACTAAGCCAGGAATAATTTGGCAACAGTCAGGTATGCACATAAGAACAAGAACAATTTCATGCACCTAGCCAGACACAAGTCCCTTAAGGACTACTGATATATATTTAAATGGTTGTCACATGTTGACACTTGAAAATATGGCTGTTTTGCCTGCTGCATGTCATACAAAATGTCATTAATTTCATTGATAATTTGGTTATTTAGGAAACAATTCTGCCACAAGGCTCCTGGCATTCACTATTCCTTTTGTGTGTGTTGCCAGCTCTGGGGGAATGCAGTGGGATGACACACAACTGCTGAAGCTCCATGCTGGATTCACTAGCAAACACTCAGCACTCAATAATGTTTATTCATCCTATGCTATGCCCTGAATGCCAGTCTAGGACTCTCCAGTTTCTCGCTAACACCCAGAGGTAGCAAATGATTTCTCAGTAATGCAGTATTCAGCTGCTCAATTGCTCCCAAGTTACATAGCTCATCATGTTTTTACACTGTTCTGTATCTGCAGCCATTTCAATTCCCAGCAACAGTGGTAATGGAAAGAAGCAGCATTCATTTCAGGTAAGACTAAGCTTAAAATACAAGCTTTTTCAGGCAAATAACTATGAGTAGATATGAAACAGAAACACAGCACAGACATGACCAGCATTGCAGTTAATTCTAGTTAGAGTGCTGCACCCCAATTAATTTTATTTTTCTTCCCCTTTTCCTCCTCCTCCTTTGCATATCAGCTAGACAAAAACTTCCACCATTGTCCTTTCCTCCATGCACTCGGAGCAATTCAGGTGACTATGGAAACTTTGCTAGCTCTTAATTAATGGCCATTAATTCTGCCTTTCCTCATGGTGGCACCATGACAGCACCAAAACTGTGTGCCTGGTCAGCAGGGAACCCAACCTCCTTTACAGCTCAGAAAGTTTCTTCCTCCCTCCTTTCATCCCAGGTTCCTCACTCCCTGCAGTGTGCCCGGGCTAGCAGAAGGGCTCTGGCTTTAACAGCTCCAGAACCAGGAAAGCATTCCTGTCAAAGTCCCTGTTCCTGCAGAGCTGCTGCTGATATGCTGTGCAGATAGCTGAGCACATTCTTCCCTGAAAAGAACATAATTTGAGGGCCTACTTAGCCTCATATTGTATTAAACTAAGCATTTCTAACAGTGGCACCTTCAGTTTATAAGTAATGAGTGGTGTGAAGCACTTCCAAGACACCACATAATGAATTTTGAACAGGACAGATGTGCTCTCCTTTCCTTGTCCAAGGGGAGGCTGGAGTGCATTTGTGGAGATGACTTTGACATATACCTTATTTAGGTATACCTTATTACCTCACTTCAGTCAGTACGCTCATCATTACAGCATGTGATGGAAGGAATTCTGTTTCAGAATATCCTTAAGCATTAAAAAAAAAAAAAAAATTAAGGCTCTCAGTCTTTGCTGTAACTGTTTGATAATGCTCTCCCCTCAAACTCTGAAAAGTTTTTCCTAGTGATTTTGCTTAATCTTTTTATTTAAGGTCCATTGTTATGAAAGGGTTTAGAAAGGAGCTCCACTGTTTGTACTATTCCTTCTCTCTTTGAAATTTTAATACTGTTTTAAAAAAAATTTCTATTTTTTTGATTCTTTGCAAGAACTTCGCAACTTTAAACTCTTCCTCTCATTACCCAGACATGGGTAATGTCCTTTCAATAAATGCTGTTTTTCCTATTCACCTTCTGTACAATGGGGAGATGTTTTGAGAACCCCCTCCTTCAACAGCATCACACGCAAGTGTTATGGGATTTTAATTTTGTTTCCACAGCTGGGCTCACAGTTCTTCCTACACCAAAGTGAATAGTGAAGGTTTTCTGCTCCCTTTCCATTCCCTTGATGACAAATCAGACAAAGTAAGGGCATTTGGTTTCAGTTACATAAGGAGATATTCCTAGAATGTCAATGGCAGAGACAAACTGCATCCAGTTGCTGTATGTATTTTCAGCTAATGAAAATAAAAACACTTATGGGATGAGTTTTATCTTTCTCCTGATGGGTTTAGTTCTGAAGGCCATGAAAATCTACAATCTGAATCACCCAAACCTTGTTTAACATTGTCTAAATCTTCTTTATGGATCTCCTGGTGCAATTTGGCTTCATCCAAATGGTAAAGATTGGCATTTTCTTCAATGAGGACAACCTACTTGAGCCTTTTCCTTCAGCAGAGATCCTAGTTGCAATAAAGGACTAATACATCATATCACAAATCTGCATCATAAAGAAAAGCCTTGGACAGACGATCATATTTTGTGATTCTTCTCTCACAATTATCTACATAGTCAGTGATCAATAGGAAAGATTTGTGTCTTACACATCTCAGATAAGAATTAAGCTCTTAAATGATTTTAAGAGAGACCATAAAATTTATCTTTGTAATTTAATTTAACATTAGTGTTAAATTACATTGCAAAGTGCATCATGTTGACTGCATGATATGATCTTTTATACTGCACTCAGTATTGCAGTGAGTATCAATTTCAGAGAGCTTGTCAGGACAAAATGAAATTTTAATGCAAATTGGAGCAGATTTATTAATTTCAGTCTATACTAGATTTGGATGGAGTTCTACTGTTAGGCAAGGTTTAAGGCTGGTCTGTAGTAATTAAGAGGAGGAACTAAGCACTTTGCACCAAATATTTTTTGCTTAAGCCTTGTCCTGTGAGCTAATACCTACTTTTTAAAGTCCAATTATAGGTTATGAATTGACAGAGAAACACAGTAGCTATTGTTTTATCTCACTGTGTTTCAGTGGCCTGGTGCAAAGCATATGGCATTTGAAAGCTTTCTTAATTTCACTTTCTCTAGATAGTTAAAAAATCACACAGTTCACAATCTTTTCTCATTTCAATATTATTGCCTCTGTTTCTAACATGATCACCAATTTTATTTCTTACACAGCACCAAGATAAAAACAAAACAAGGGTGTCTTCCAAGACTGCCATGCACTTAAAAGAGGTTCATTGCTCTCTTATTCTTTGCCAAGCCCAGATATTTAATAATCAGAATTCCTTAATAATCCACCATCAGAGCCAGCCCAAACAGTATCTCTAGGAAGCAGCATCGGAAAGGTCTATTTCCTTGTTTGCCATCTCCCATCATTACCACGTGTGATGTTGCTGCATGACATTTCCTTCCTCTTTATTTCTCCAAAGGCAAACAAGCTCCTATTCAGCAGTTCTCAGTCAAACCCTAACACCTGATATTTCTGATATGCAAACTGTTAGCTTTTTCTATTTGTGCAACAATGAGACCTTATCAGTTTTGCCGCTTTTCATTTTGACTATGAAATGCATCCACTATCACTCTTCACCTGTGTCCCTGGCAGCTCCCTTAGGTTCAGATGGAATCGGGCATGCTGTTTGTCTTGTTCAAACTACTGTTGATTCAAAACAAATCACAGCATTATAAAAAAGATCAAGAGTGTAAGGACTGCATTTGAATGCTGACAGTTTTTAGTGTGCAGCTGTATTACAGCTTGGAAATAAGTTTAGAAATGTTTTCTCAGTAAAGTGGTCCACAGATAGCAAATGTTGACTTAAAGTTTCTGAAAGAAGAACAATAGGAGATGCTATGTCTGGCCAAAATTAGTGGTGAGGTTGAATTTTTTGGTTTGCATATAATTTTTGAGGCTACTTCAAAACACATGCCTTAGATGAAGACAATCTCTATATTGAAAAACAAAACGTCACATTCACCTTTGATTTTACAAATTCACTTCCATACATTGTTCTATTTTCAGGTTTCCTTGTACAAGAAATCATCTCTCCTCCATACAAAAGATACACATAGAGATTCATACAGACTGAGGCAATATAACTGTGATTCATTCTCCAGACTAACATGTACATAGCAACTCTAATTTTATTTACAACCATGAAAAAAGAAAGCTTTTTCCAGAATATAACCAGCTAGCTCTTCTGTGTCATGAATCTCTTCCCTCATCCACATAAAATCCTCTTGTTTCTACACTGCAGCTCAAGCACAAATGCAGTGTTTTTCACATAACCAGTTCTATTTTTAGCTTGAATTGTAGGAAGTCTGCAGCATTAATAAATGGAAGAGAAGTACAGAAGTACACCGCATGGTAATGTGCCAGTGCAAAAGCTACCTTGGCCTTTAGCCAGCGAACTGTGGTTATATGTTAGAGCAATGAAAGTAAAAACACCACTTGTAATGGAATGATTAATAAGCTGACAAACTTCCATGCATTTATTCCATACTTTTTGAATACAGACCTTATCAATAACACATTTTTTTTATTAGTTGTATCTCTTAGCCTGAAGCACAGAGGATATATATGTGTATGTGTATGTGTATGTGTATGTGTATGTGTATGTGTATGTGTATGTATATGTATATGTATTTTTATACATTATATTGAGGTTTGCTTAATTCTGTGTTCAAATAGAAAGGAGAATACTTTACAGTGCAGACCTTGACAAGGAAACAAAAAAGGAATAAGGAAGGAGCTTTTTTTATAGACTAATATTGCAACTCCAGTAGGCATAAAATCCATTGTTTCATGATTTTCTCTCCTATTAACTCTGCAATTCCTTGTTTGGCATCAAAATTCTGAAAGCAAAAATGCTCCAAAGCTGTTACACAGAGGACAAAAGTTCACAGTTCTTACTGGGACACACAGTCTTCTGTAATCTCTTCACTTCTCACCCAATTCAGAAAACTTGTCCCAGCACTGTTATGCTGTGGACAGATGGATGTTTATATAAAAGACCTTGTGCCTGAATAAAATTCCATTTCGGGGTTATATAAAAACAGCAATTACTGGGAAATGGAACTTTTTAATTAAACGTATTCGAAGAAAGTAGGGATTAATGACTTTAAAGTAGGGAGTATTTAATGCTTGCAGTCATAGATCATCCACTAGTGAAGCTGCATTATCACCATCAGGCAACGATGCTTTTAAGTATCGATGGTGTGTGCATTAATAAGGCTTCAAATGTTTTCATGACAATATAATTAGCAACACAACTAATGTATACTATACCTACTATTAAAATAATGCATTAATAACCTTAATTTACAACAACGTCTTCAAAATAAATAAAGATACACTTCAGATTAGTCTTGTTGTCCCTTGGTCCAGTGAAGTGCAAATAAACTACACACTGAAACTTTTAGGCAATGCTGATGTGGAAGAGTATGGTCCCTCATAATTACACCAGAAAAATGTAATAACTGCCTATCTGACTCGCTGATTTGTCGGTAGGAGGGAAATTATTGCTTTGCACTTCAGTTAAATACAGGCAATAAAACATAGGAAAAATTATTTACTGGCTCTGAAATTGTGCACAGATCACAGCCTGGGTCGTGCACATCTTAAAAATCCAGCTCTGACTGGGAACTTCATATGGATCAAATACTATATGGTGAGAATAGAAACCCACACGCAGAAGTCAAAAGAGAGAAAAACCGAAACACCAACATTAGCTTTGTTTTTCTGTTAAGAATTTTATTCAGGTACAGCAAAATCAATACTTGTCCTCTGACTGTACACAGTGTACTTGAGCTGTTCTGTCAGGATCTATATAGAAAACAGAGATGGAATTCAGGTGGGTGGATATGATGATCCGGCGGAGTAAAACACAATGGCATGTGTGGCCTCTGCTTCCCAGAATGGCTGCATCTTGCAGTGCTGTGGGGACACTGTGTGGGGACACTGTGTGGGGACTCTGGCACTGCCTTACACCACCTGCTCACGAGTGCTCTGAGTGTCTGTGCTGTGAAAGCCAGCCCCAGGGAAACACACAGGAAAGTGCCATGACAGCGCAGCTGCATTGGAATGGGGAGAGCCCAGCCTCTTCCCACCCAGCCCACCCTTGCAGCCCAGCATAAACAGAAAGAAGAAGTACCAAGAGTGCCAACAAACAGAGAGCTCCTACACATGCAGAAAAATCAGGATGTCCAACCTGCCTGGTCACTTAATAAATTAAATACCAGATCATTCAGCTGTGTTAGAATACATGATGCTGTACCTCAATTTGACCTCCCTGCACTAATCTTCTGAAACAATAAAAGAGTAAAATCTGTGCTCCCTCTTTGTCCATGTCCAGAGACACTTATGTCAAGAACTGAGATAATAAGCAAATAGGAAAAAACAACCTTCTTAACCCTTTCCCTGCTTCTGGTTTTCCCTCCCTGGTTTGTGAACCCATTTATGGGCCCTGTGGTGGTCACCAGAATCATCACATGCTGCTTGGGGTGGCTGCTGGCTGGTCCTGGTGTGTGCCTTGAAATATCTGTGTTGAATTTCTGGATTAGTTGTACAGGTGAGATGGAAAAAGGAGAGAGCAATAACACACAATTGTTTCACAAAAGAAACCTGTCAAATTACTTAATCCACAGACTACTTAGATGAATAACTGAGCTGCCAGCTGAAAAGGAAATGTATTTTCTGGGAAGTCTTTCAAATGCATCCATTCATTTGAAGTTCTCAGTAGCAGCAATATTGAGAAAGGTCTTCTGTGTGTGTATCAGTGCTACCAATTGCACTGCAGCACTGCTCTCAAAGCTGTTAAAGTGTGTGACTAGGGTTGTACTTCAGCAGCACAGCAGCCCTGGTGTTAAAGCTCCTGGCTATCAGTGAGGCAGACAGCTGTGTTTGTAGAAATTAATTTGACCAGTTTAATATTTTTCAAGAAAATGTGACAGATTACTTTTGTATCAGCATGCTCCACGGCATACAAGGGATCATCTGCCAGTTCCATTCCAGCATCAGATCAGGTATTGCCCAACACAGGCAACAAAGTCAGCCTCAGCTCCACAATGGATGCTCTGTTAAAATAACAGAAATGTAATTTTGCTCTCATCTGAGCCATTCTAAATATACATGGCTTGATGATCCAATCACAAGAATACATTGTTAACAGCTATGGAGCCACTTATGGACACATTACAAAGTAGAATATTCCCAAAGGAAGGAGGAAAAGCCCATTCTTCAGCCCTCAGAGAGGGTGCTAGTGCACACAGCTCAGCCCTGCCTGCTCCCAGCAGAGGGTGGTCCCAGTCATAATGAAAATCACCCTCACCCAGGCTGCTCTGAAAATGACACCGAGAAAGTTTGGCAGGCAGTGAGGTGGCATGGGATAAATTGAGAAAATGTGCTGGGTTACCCAGGCAGATATTTATATGCCAGTTCTCAATGCCATAGGTCCATCTCATTTACTAATGGAAATGCAGGCAGGGAGCATCATCTACCCAGTGACAGCTACAGGTCTGGTGACTGGACTGTCCTGCTTGTTTTCCATTATGAGCAGGAACTGGACTAATTGGACAGACTGACATTTCTGGATGAGGACGCCAAAATCTGTGGTCTCTTGCAAATAGCACAGTCCATATATTACTGATGCAGGTAGAGGGTGTGCAGTGGTCCCAGTGCTCCTGGGGACAGTGCAATTGTTATTTCCAGAGTGGGTACAATGCCTTTAGAAGCTAACAAGACATGGTGCCTGTCGCTGGAAACTCTGACCACAAAAACAACTACAATTTGGCTTTTTAAAGTTTATTTGTATGAAAAAAATATAATTTACACCTTCTTACATGAGCAAGGCAATGTGAATTTCAATTCTGGCACAAGGTTTGAGTAATTTTTCCTATGCTAACACATCTATTTTCTTCCGGCAGTTCAGTGCTTTTAGAGAGCAAGGAGAGATTTTGAACTTTTTTTGCTAGTGTGATCACAGTAATGTATCCTCTATCTTCAAAACAGCTTTTTAATGTGTTCCAGCCAGGACCGAAAATATCACACAAGTCACAGAACAATCGTCAAATTCTCATTATCACCCCTAGCGTCAGGAGAAGTCAGTTTTATGGAGAAGGAGTTAGTGAGACCTCAAGATTCCTGTGGTGTTTTCGTTTTTTTTTTTTCTATGAGAAAATAGCCTCTTGGTAGAGCATATAGTATCCAGAAAGACCTTTCAATGGTTCCCCAAACTACTCTGTGTCCCATCTATATAATAAGGAAACTAATAATTCCATAATTTGAAATGGGTACTCTGAGGATACTTTCTGCTCTTGCCAAACACCAGTTATGTCTCAGTGAAATTGAAGCCACTAGGCTCAGTTTGGCAGTAATTCAGTGAAGTACAACGGCCTGTGATGTACACAAAGTCAGACTGAATTCTATTCTGATGCCTTATGTCCTTTAACACCACCTCTCTATGAATCAGTGATGCTTTCATGAGTATTTTTTAGTTGTTCTGACACAATAAGAACTGAAATTTAAAGTAAACAATTACTTTATACTGTATTTTAAAGGGACCTTTCTAATTTTTGCAGTCACCTTCTAGAATACTGTCCTATTCAGCACCAAAAGAAGAGACACAGAAAATTCTTTTCCTCTTTTTCTTTTCCTCTATTTTTTTTTTCCTTGCAGTTAAACCAGAATTTTTCAAGTCTTTAAAGATGGGACTGCATTTTCAGCTCTGATGTGTCATCTCACACAAGGAAGTCATTTATCACTAAGTTAAACTTCTGTGCAAATGCCTTTTGACTTTCACAGCCATTACCTTTTGCAGCACAGATTGTTAAGCGTAATTATTATCAATTAAATAAGTAACAATTAATTTACATTTCTTATAGCAATTTATATTACAAGGGAGAAACTGTAACTTCCAATATTTAAGCAGTCTTGATGAAGAGAAATAAACACATATTTTCAGGGTTTGAAATGGGTTGGTTTATGCTAATACACCATATGACACTTCATAGAGATGCACCAGCACTTCCCAGATTTCTGGAATAATGGGATCTTTTTCCCTGTTTTAGTGTTCCTGTGTTTGGCAATGCAGAAATCCAATATCATCTTTTGACTAATGCACATATTTTACAACAGTGTCTGAACAACGCAATTTCTCAGCTTTTGATCATATTTTCTAGGAAAGTATTCTCAGTAATATTGATCTGAAGGCCAGCTGAAGGGTTCCAAATGTCTATCACATGCTCTGGTGAACACAAGAGATTCTTATCAAGTGGCTGCAATGTCTAAACCATCTAAACAGAGTCAGTCTGTGGCTGTATCCTGGTGACTGTATCCAAGCCCCAACTTTGCATGTACTCACTCACAGCGTCCACATACATTTGAAAAATTTGTGCTTCATGTTCTCTGCATAATAGAAGCCATGCTTGTGGTTCCTATAGTTAAATAGCAATTCCTGTTTGAACTAGGCTCCAGAGTAGATTATATTAAGCTCCACGACCTTCCCCACTTCTAAAAATGGTAAGTGAAAAAGCAAAACTCTGAGGTCTATGAAGCGACATTATTCTTTCTTCCCTCTCCTGGCTGCAGATTTGTAAGCACCCAGATTTTTGTTTTCATAGCTTTCTGAAACAATTTTCTTTTCCCAAATCTATTTCAACACACAGCCCCATGTGTCTATTATCCTTTCCCCTTCTGATATTTGGTTCAGCAGATGGTGCAAATGAACCAGTATATACAGTATTTGGTTAATCCTATGCTCCTCTGAATTGCTGTTTTGAGACTAATGCAGATACTTTATTATTGTGAATTGTCTGCATTATGTACTTGCCTATATTGCTTGATTTATCTTGTTCTTCCTGAATGGGTTCAGTCTGGGAGGTGCTGCTGAAGAATCATACAACTTGAAGTGCCCTTTTGTTAGCTCCAATGAAAGGTGGAAGCTCTTGCTAAGAAATTTCCTGAAGTCTATGAAATGGCACAGGGTATAAACCACAGCCAGAGACAGAAATTTCCAATCATTAAAAACATTCTGAGATTGAATGGGAAGAGTATGAGATCATTATGGCATGAGTCAATTGATCAAGAAGTGAGGATAAATTAGTCTGCAGGCACCACTGACCAGTAAAGGTTTAGCAGGAATATGCTCTTTCAGACCACTTGTTTTTAAGTTTTTAATTGGTTTTGCAGACTGCAAAAGAATCCTAGTCTGGGTATTCTGGGAGGCAATATGGTATCTGCGCCATGAAGTGAACATTCAGGGTGTGAGGAACATAAAAAATTATGCAGACATTTTAATGTTCTCTAAGTGTGTCCCAGTGTCCCCAATCCTTCATTAATCTGAGGCTAAGCGGAGAAATGAGTTAAACTTTTCTTCTGAAAAGACTGCAGGTACTTGTATCCAACCTGTGATTGAATGGTCCATCATATGTTGAATAAATTGCTACTTGGGAAAAACCTGAATTCAGAGGTGTTAGTACTCATAGACGGCTTTCTCCTCCTTCTCCCCTTCTCCTGGAAAGCAAGGCCAACAAAATTGTGCGGAAGGTTTAGGAAGGGAGAGGATCCAAAGGACACTGCACTAAGGCTGCTTTTTCTTAGGTGGCAATGCCAGCTGAAGCAGCACCATGCTGTCCCACTGCTGTGCAAGCACTGCTGTTTGTGTGGCTATACAGCAAAGCAGCTGGGGGAAGAGATCTGTCCAAGAAATAACTAAGAAATAGGCAGCACGTGGGCAGAAATGTGTGGCTGAAACTGGTGATGTGGGACCAATGCTGCTTTAGAAACTGTACAGACAGACAAACCAGATATGGGTTTCTGAAAGCAATTGGAGAAAGTTTTCTGCTTCGTGACAGACAAAGGCATTTTTAGGTTCATGTTCTGAGCCAGATTCTTGCTGGTTTCTTTAAGGAAAGTGATCTTATTTTAGCTTTTATTACTGCTGATTGTCCCAGCTCCCCAGAAATGGTCATTCTGCCGCAGAGGATGATGTTACTGTGGAGCTTGTGACTCTCAGGCCCAGACTTGGACGAGCTCTTGGGGATCACCTTTACACATCCATGAGTAAGATGACATAACAGCTGGGTAACAAATCTCTTCAGCCAGTAGCCAAGAGAGATGATAATAGAAAAAACCACATTTCGTACTAGATTACATTTAAATTACTTTTTATTTGTGTATGAGTCTTCTGGTTTTCCCAGTAGCCAAGTATGGTGAAGAGGAGAAAGTGGTGTTTAGAAGAATCCTTTTCCTGATGGTAATACAAAGAATGGTTATTTAACTATCAGGCAGAGCCAAAGCAGTTTTTCTGCCTATTGTTACAGAAACTGTCCTCGGATCCTGGCAGAATAGCAACACTGGGTGTTCATCTTCATCTAGGGTTTGATATTAGAGTACCATGTAAAGTACTAGGGAATGCAAAAATACCATGGTTGTTCAGCCATTTAAGATTCAAGTGAGCATATCAGACTATTCCCTGAGCTTTGATACTCTACAAGCTTGTATTCTGTATTCAGAATCTAACACACCACTGGGTTCCTGCCAGGACAGAGGCTGCACCTGTGCACACATAAGGTTAAATCTTTACTTTTTATGGCTTTACTTTTCATGCTGAAAGTTTGTAACCTCAGGTTACTTGTTGAGTACCAAGAAGGCAAATTGAAACAGGCTGGCCACGGGCAGATCTGAGGACACACAAGCTTCTCTCCCAGTCCCTGGGTTTTACTGTGTGCACAACACTGCATCCATTCCAGAAAGGAACAATCCCTGCCAGTACCACTGACCAGTGGAGTAACAGGTTTACAGAGCCCCTGATGTCTGGCAGAGGAAAGTCCATCTTCTGGGAATGACCATGCCCAAAGGTTCCTGGGGGAATGAATCCCTGGAAACTTTCCCAAGGAAAAGAAGGTCAGGCTGTGTGCCAGGGCAGGCAGCACCCAGCCAGCTTCCATCCCTGCTGAGCCCTGGGGCAGCAGGCAGGGCCATAGTGCAGCCTCACTCCACCTGCCCAGGGCCCTCGGCCAGGAAGGACACTGGGTGTTTGTTACAGGATGTGCAAGGGGTCTAATTCAAACACTCAGAGAGAAGAATCTAAATTACAAATACGCCCTACCATTTTATTTAGGAAAATCAAGCAACACTCTGCTGCTCACAAAAGAAAAAAATACATAGAAAAACATTTCATGGTCTCTAGGCAAGAGTTTGAGCCACCTAACAGCCTAGCTGTAAAAAGAAGCACTACCTTTTCCCCCTCTTATTGACTACAAAATAGCCCAAGGTCACCAATAAGCAAAACGAAGGCTCAAAATACCAACTCCATGTGCAGGTTTGAAACAAAAGTTAAAATTATATCAAATCAACAATTACTCATTCCCATGGTGTTCCACCTGCCCTCATTAGGTTATAAAGAACAAATGTCAGAGATAACATTCAGGAAAAAGGTGTTCTTCTGATAAGGAAAATAGCTTTGTAGCAGTTCCTTTGGGGGGAAATAAATAGTCTTCCTTCCCTCCTTTTAAAAACAGACCAGCTGATCCATTACAGATTTGTACAAAGTTTCACACAACAGTGTCCTTAAACTGCTGTGTCTTGGTAAAAAAAAAGTCATCAGGTGCCAAGATTATTAACTCAGTGATTTCCAGATAAGACTTGCAGTTCTCATGTACAAATATCTTCTTCCTAATTGCTAGTTCTGCAAACTCCTGCTTGGAGTTTGAAAATCAAGCTGTGTTCCTTCTGTTTCATGTATTAACATTGCACTTGGCCCTTAACAGCTCTGCTGTAAAATGTGACTCAGAAAGGAAGAGCTCCTTAATCTCTGAGAGCTGCCTGACTTTGCAGCACGTACAGAAGACATCGAAGGTAAATTTTTACTTTACTCAGACAGACATGCAAAGACCAGAGGTATTCAAGATGGAGCTGTTAATTTTTTTTTCCCAGATTTTAGCCCCATTTTGTGTACTCAGGTACACATTTCCAAGTGTTACAGGTTCTCCATGGCATTCATGAGTTGTCTTCACATCCTGGACTGTGGAACACATTCTGATCAGCTGGTCACTCTGCTGTGTGGCTGCTACATGCCTGCCTTCAGTCCAGGCAGCAGCCTCTTCCAGAGAGACAAGTTTCTTTCACTTCTAGAACTGCATATGGGAGTGGAATAAAAAGAGACTACCATTTCCCTGCTGGCTGACGGGGAAAATTGTTATTGCCTATTGAACACAGGAGAACAGTAGAAGCATTCTCCTTGACAGAAAGAAAAGATACACATAAGCATGTGTTTCTGTTAATGCAGAAGAGACAGCCAAATGAAATGGTGGTAATGGTATCCGGAAAAAAAAATAGGAGAGCTGGTCTTAAAGCTCATTCTTGGTTTGTGACCTCAGTTGTAGCTCTAAATCAAATATCAGAAGTACCAAAGTACCTACATCTAAGCATTCAACTCCAAGAGTCTGAGCCAAAAAAAGTCCTGTGTTTCATCTGCCTTGGTTGAGGTGAGCCTGGTACATACTCAAACAATCCAGAATTCAAAAAGCATCATGTTTAAGACTGTTAAGACATAGCAACTCCAGTAAATTAAATGTGCCAGCGCTGTTCTCTGGCAGTGAAGCCAACTGGCAGACACTGTCCTACCTTCATAAAGTTAAGCCTTCTTATGCACCAAGACAGGAGACTACATACAAATTTCCTTCCAGCAATGGACTATCATGCCAGTTCCTGAACTGTGCCCAGGAATTCTTTGAGAGTGAGCAAAGTAGGCAGAAGAGCTCTAAAAAAGTATAGACAGCGCATTCAGATATCCAAGAACACTACTAGATGCTGTTTAATATACAAAGATGAACATAACCTGAGGGAGTTGAAAAGCCAAATGAGCCTTTTCAAGGAGTCTGACAGAGGTGGATGGCTTAAGCACACAGAAGTGCAAGCTGTGTATACAGAAGAGCAATCACCAGCATGTTCACTCCAACTTGCTGTTCAGTCACTCTTCAATTAAAAGCAAAGAATCCTGAGAGCAGACTGGAGAAGATAAGTCCTTGCTTTCATTCAGCCAAGCTCTCCAGCAGCTGAAATAATCTGGCTCCTTTTTTGACCCATGGAGCCATGCCCTCTTGGTTGCATCATGGCCCTGCTTCATTAAGTTGCTCACAGCACCCACTGGTTTTTTCAGCCTTTTCTTGGGGCTTTCAACTCCCTCAGGCTAAGTAGGATGCTAATCCATATGTAAAGACTTTGGGGCAAGGTTCTGGAATACCAGACAAAGCCAGTCATCTCCTCCCACCTCCCATGTTTTACTATAAAAATAAATTACACAGTGGCTGGCTGAAACCAGGATGGCACAGGTGCCTGTGGTGTCCCAAGCAATGAAATCCAAAAAGATAAGCCTCTAGTTGAAGGCTGCAGTGAAGATGCTATGTCTGACTGAGGCTTTGTGTTCTTCTAAGCTTCCTCAGCATCCTCAGCTGTGCAATGGATAGAATGGCTTTTACAACAATATTGATAGAATAAAATAAAATGAAAATGCAAAACCATCAGATACTATGATGATGGGAGTCCAGGTAGATCTAGATTTTCAAGTGCACAGAAAATGAGAAGGCATAACAAAATTCATTATATGAAATGGCTTTACTATGCTAGAACTTGCAGGCACATTTTCAGTGATGACATGGACATATACTTTAGTAAATGTACACAGATGAACTTTTTCCCCCTCTCCATAATTATTTCTATTTTATAGCAGTGGCAAGAGGCTGCAGGCAATGCATTTTCTTGTATTTTTGGATGGCTGAAGTAATCGGGTTTTCCTGATGCTATGCTATTTATTCAAGGTGTTTAAGACTGATAACCAAGCACAGATGCACTCTCTAGACTTTTCCATTGCTGCAGTAACACATTGCCTAAAATGGCCAACAAATATAGGGGTGGGGTTTTTTTCAACTAAATTGAAGAAAATACAAAATTTTATATTCATATAAAAATATCTATATGATAAACAAAACCCCAAATAAGTCATCACAGATTAACCCCTTCAGGGTTTTGTTTAAGTTTTTTGAGCACTCCTGAGTGGAAAGTTGAATTTTTCATCACCAGAAGTGTTTTCTGCACAATCACAATTCCTGTGATATTCTAGATTCATACAACCTTATTTATTAAATCACAGAATGTCATTAAATGGATGATTCTACCAGCCCTTGCAGATAGGAATAAAGAAGCTGATGAGATCTGCCCATATTGCCTTATTCCTAAGGCACAGACTATCTTTAAGTTAGACTGCAATGTTTCCACCTTTGCATACATCACCTTCCATGATTACACACCTAGATGAATAGCTTCTTGGACTGTATCTAGAACTGACCTCAGACACTGTTTCAAGAACTTGATTCCAGCCTTACTAGTATGAAGCTGAGCAAAGATGAATTGTATCAATTGTTTGGAAAAGCATGTTTATGCACATAAAAGAAATGAGTGTGAACAAAATGCAAGCAGATCACCTTTTAAAAGCTTCGTCATAGCATAGAATATTAAATGCATATACATCTTTAAGTTTTTCCCCTGTTTTGACCTGATTTTTTTCATAACTTGGTATAATTCCACTGTAATCAACAACCCTCTAGCAGCTGATATCCTTTGAAGTTCTTTCTAACATAATTTTTGTTTAGAAAGAAACTAAGAAAAAAATAACAATAAAACTTTGAACAATGAAATCAAACACTGGAAGTTAAAAATGTAAGCTCCCTTTAGGTTTGCTTGAGAATATGAATTAGGGGTAAAAGCTGGCATGATACATCCATCTTGAAATGTACTAAGCAATCACAACTTCTGCTTACACAAAGGCATTATCAAGGACCAGTAACAGCCTTCATAGCAGGTATCAAAAAAATCTGCTTTCTTCTTTAATTCCACTTAAAGGAAAAGGTGAGGAAAAAACCTAAAATATCATTCCAAACCAATCAGCATTTTAAAAGCATGCTTTATATTATGAACCTTTCTCTGATAGTCATTGCTCTTTAAGGAAGTGGTCTTCAGCAGAATTTGATGCAAGAAATGTGAGAGGACAGTGTAAACAGAAAGTGAGAGCACCTTCATAGACAGCATCCTTCTCAATTCTCCTGGGGGGCTACAGAGCTCTTGTTTATCTGGGTGATTTTGTTTCTGCTGTTTCCTCTTGTTTCATATATTTCTGATTTCTGCTCTAGTAGTCAATGAAACAGACAGTTCTTGAAGCCTCTCTGATGGATTTTTTGGCCTAAAAGGAAGGTAGCCTTTTCCCTTTAAACAGCATTTGTACTCAGAAAAGTTTGATTGAGAAATGTTTGACTGGGTCCTGTGCTCTCAGAAGAACTGGGCTGATTAGCAGAGGCTTTGAAGCAAGCCTTGGAGGTCAGACCATGACGGTGTCCACATGTCCCTCACTGCTGCAATTAATCTGATGGTGCTCATGCCTTGTATTTCTACAGGTAAGGAAATATGTAACTGCCACAGGAGAAGCTTTGCACCCAGTTATTTCACTCTGGAGAAAGGTCACTGCTCTCCAAGATGTTGTTCCAGTTTGTGTATGTGTGAGATTGAAAGCAGAAGTTTTCCTTGTCATTTATTATAGCAACAGAAAGCTTACTTAGGTAGTAAAGTGACCCACAGTAGAAATCTAAGTATTAGAATAAGACTACAGGAATCAACCTATCCTTATATTAAACGAGAAAGAATTCAAAGAAACTGAGAAATAAAAGAGACCAGATGGTCATCATGATACAATTAGACACCATGAAGATGCCCAAAAGAAACAAAAAGTATCATGATTATATTTGGTGATACCATTGAAAGACTTCAAGAATATACATTTTGTTCTGAATCATTTGTCATTCTCCTTACACTGTTGACTATCACAAACAGCAAGCTGTATTTCATGTTCTGTTTCTTACTGCAATTGTTTTAGTATAATTAATTCATTTTTAAAATTGCATTGTTTGAGAGCACTTAGCAATAGAACATTGCTATACTGTCTTTGGTATGGCTGAAAATCTCATCTCACACACTGCTAAAGAAAATCAGTAAGGTATGCAAGGATTCACTAGAATACCACCATGATGCTGGGATAGTTATAAAATACAGGCTTGCTATGAAATAGGCTACAATATTTCAAATGATACCATAGCTCTAATACACCTTATCAAAAGTTAATCAGTGAAAAGGTCTGGTGTAGTGTTTAGAAGATGGAAATTTACTTCCTTCCTTTTCATATCACTATTAAAAGATTATTTCCTTTTATATTTCATTACTTGGATTGGAATGTTCCTAGAAAGAAACCTTTGCTGCCTTGTAGACATGGAACCTACATTCCAGTGTGGTATGCAGCAGTAATGCTGAAAAGCTGGACAAGTAAAGAACCAGAATGAGATAAGGTCTGCTGCAGAGTTCTGTGATCTCTGCCTAATCACCAACATCATTTTGTTTAGACAAAATGGTGTTGCATGTGTTTTCTTTGATCCAGCATGACTGAGTCCAATCCTGCTTTATAAATGAAATTCTATGAAATCTTAGCTAGGGAATACAGCTGTGGAGTTTTTTTCCATGTGACTCACACTTACTTTATGTAAAACCATCTTATCGTGGATAGAAATGGTGCACAGTCCTTTAATTAAATCAGCTCTAAGTTTTGCCTGAATGATTAATAAAATGAGAAAATTCTCTGTCTTGCTATGAAAGCTCTATTTTTCTGTATTCCTTCATTCTTTCCTATGCTTACAGTCTTCAAATCAGATCCCCAAGCTGATATTTGTTCCTTTGGGCTCACCTAAGAACTATAATCTGTGGTTAATCAAGTTAATTTTCTTTTGTCACAAAATTTGAAAAGAAAAGAAAAACAAAAAAGCAATAAAAATAACCATTTGTTGTTGATGTTCATGAAGCGTGACATTTTCATGGCTAAAACTGCCTGAAGGAATAGAGAAATTAATTTCAATGAATTGGATTTTATGTGCATAAAATACCTCAGAACAAATGAAAAACTCTGAGATGACATTTGGATCAAAGGAGATATACCCATTGACTCTAATGGATGT
>PYHW01009582.1:2421793-2476194 GCA_013186435.1 Turdus rufiventris
TGTGCAGAATGCAGCACCAGGAATGACACAGATCTTGGATCAAGTCTCAATGTCCTCTGCCCCCTGTGCTCACAAGCCTTATGTGGGCATCAGTACAGGTTTGGTTCAGCACCTTTGCTCTTTAGTGCTGGCTAGAATTATCCACATTATATCCCATGGGTCTGCCTGAAGCAGGGTAAACACAAAATCATGGGCTTCCATTTATGAATTTGAGACATCTGTTGATATTCCCTTTAATATCAACAGAAGGCATGCTTAGAAATCAAAAGGAATGCACAGATCTACACATTCATGATGGACACTAATATTCATCTATGTGTGCATACAGCAAGGAAATGTTTTACTGAAGTTTTCCAGTAGGAGAGTAATGACAAATAATTGCAAGGTTAGTGAACGGTATGGTTCACAGGATACCTACAGAAATGGGTGTTCCATTTATAGAGATAAATATGTGTATACTGACAGAATTTTCTTTTTCACTCAGAAGTAGTGCAAAAAAAATCAACCTTTTCTCTTTATGCTTATTTTGTTTTCAATTCAAGTTTTGTAAATTACGATAATCTGTTCTGAGCAAGTGTCTACTCTAAAATGTACAGTTGAAAGTCAGTGGTCACTCTAAACAAATGAACACATTTAAGAGTATGAAACAATAATAGGTTAGACACAATCAATATAATGGTTCAGATACAGAAAAATAAAAGGAAAATTTATAGATTTATGGAATCCTACTTAATCTGTAGGATTCCCCAGCTCTTTCTTGTCTTTTTCTATCACTGCTGGCAAATTTGGAGATGAGGTCCAGCTTGAACAGGAGCCAGTTGATATGAATCCATACTGCTGCTCTGTTCTCTGACCAGCCCAAGTAGTACTTGGGGAGCTACTAAGAGTGGTCATAATTTAGGTGAAAAGAGTGAGATTAGTTCTTTCATCAGATCAGCCACCTGACCTGGCTCCAACAGTGCTTGCACCAGTACAAGGGATGTGACTGCAAGACAAATTTAACTTTCTGTGTGCCAGTCTCTTACCCAGACTAATAGTCTCTGAACTATTTCACTGATCAGAGTCAGATTTTGGTATTTGGGGTTCTGTCGAGAATATAAAATGGAGAAATTACACAGAGAGATCAAAATAGATTTAAAAATGAAAGTATATAGACAGAACAAAGTGACAAAGTGGGTAGGTATCCTTCATAAACACAAGGATCAGGGCATCACACAAGAAAGTTAAAGGTTTTTCAGAAACATCCTAGAAGTAGGATCAAAGCCCAAGGAAAACCTTTTTTTGAAAAGTCAAATTTTAGCTTGAGATGCATCACAGAAGATCTCTTCAGTAAACAGTAATGCTGTTTTACCATACAAAGAGTGGCAGGGGATAAGCAGGCTAACCAGTACAGTTAACTATGTATAGAAAGCTACTTTACAAGGTGATATGATCTAGTTGTTTGTGATATCACGATAGACAGACTCATGACATTATCTTTATGAAGATTAAAAACATGAGTGGGTAGGCTACAGGATTCCCTTTCCAAATGAATAGCAGACCTTAGGGTTGCCATAATCTTTCCACAATAAATATTTTAAGTTCTAAAACAACTCCTTCCAAGAACAAAGATTTGAACCGCCAGCTTTGCATTAAAGGCTTTTCTTGACCACTTTGGAGCACTCACTCCTTCCTGCATAACAATTCATACCAAATACCGATGGATATTCAATATTAAACAACTAATTAAAATTTTTGCTGTTTTCATTGCTTTGAACAAGAAGCTGGTTTGGGCATTTTCAGGTCTTCATACAAATTGTACCTCTGCAGGTCTCATTCCTAAACTTAATTAATAGTTATTATTATTTATGATTGTACTGCATACTAGTCCAAATTAGTCTTCTTAAAAGAGAGCCTGTGGCTGTGTTCTCGGAATTTTTTTTCTTTATCTTTTTTCTTTTCTGAAATAACATTATTAGTTCAAATCTTGTAGCTTGTTTTTATGACTAGTGCTTTTTCTTTGTCTTTCTTTTTCTCCCTTTTACCCTTCTGACATTTTAAATTTTAAAGT
Source organism: Turdus rufiventris (assembly GCA_013186435.1). Lineage (NCBI taxonomy): Eukaryota > Metazoa > Chordata > Aves > Passeriformes > Turdidae > Turdus > Turdus rufiventris. Next base: position 2,423,844 of record PYHW01009582.1, read on the forward strand.
GCTCCAACCTAACTTCATTCTGATTTCTTACTCATGGATGCTTCAAGGACTCACATCACTGATTATCATCCTTCCATTCTCATTAGTCCAGACCTTAATTTTATTTCAAAGGTCATATGGTCTGTATGTCCAGTGAGCACAGTAACTGGCTTGTGTTCATACACACATATACACATCTTTCTCCTTAACTGATACTCATGAGCCTGGTAGTGCTCTTTGTGTGAAAACTGGCCATCACCATTTCCAGAATGCTGGTAAAATCTGCCATGTCTGCTGAAATCCCAATTTGTACTCTGATGTCTGTTGTCTCTTGTTCTTTGTTCCCGCTGCACACTTTTCACGGATTTCTGAAATTTCTGGTATTCACAGACACTAAAATCTGTTTCTGAGTCATTAGGAGCAGAAGAGGACACTACTGCACCAGCTCACTTTACTCTCTAGTCTGGTTTAGAATTGCCATCTGACTTCTTTAAAATGCTATTGGGTTTGCTCCATATTTTTTTGTTTCTTATGTGCCACAATTTTCCCATTTGTTTTAGCAAAATACTTAAAAATCAAGGGATGAAAACCACACCAGTATTATTTCTAACAATATGAATATTTTCTTTCCAATCCATGTCCTATGCAGTGGTTGCTTCAGGTTCCATTTTTGCTTTAGAAAATGTCTAAGTTGTTGCTTAATTCTCTACCTGCTCTATCTTCTGCAACTCTCCCATCCCTGTTCTCTCTGATATTTCAAGCTTATGATGAATTAACTCCTGATATAAGGATTCTGTGATGTTCTGTCTTTATTAAAAAAGTGAAAAGCTAACATTTGACTGTATGAGCTTTTGCAAATGCATTTCTTCTCATTTATTATTCTGAAAGTAACATATAACACTATCCCTAAAGCGTTAGATGCATAAAAGAGGGGAACAGAATCCACTCTGATCATTACTAAAATAAATGCTAAGAAATTACATTACCAGAAAACCTTGGCAGAATCAGCTAATTATAGTTGGCACAGATAGATTATGGATAGCCAGCTACAGTAATCTGAATCCTTCTGTGAGAATCCTCTGGTTTTGGCTGTATTTTCCTATGGAGCGCTACCCCAAGATCAATTGGTTTAGACTGAAAAATTCCATTCTTTACAGGAATTAAGGCCACAAAATGTAGTGTCTGCTTTCACCATATACTGCACAGAGGTTCCTCTAAAATTTTGGCTGTTTTGATTTTAAAGTCACCAAAATTATTAAATTACCTAAATCCCCTCCATTTAGTGCTTGAGAGCCCTTAACAGAACTTCTCATTCACATCCAATAGGATCCAGCATCTGAACACATCCTCTGTTTCCCTAGCACCCCCCAATCAATGCGCTGCACAAAACTAATAAATTCCTTTGTGTAGGGTTTCACATGTACTTCCCCTTAGTTGTCCCCTCAGACTGCCCCAGTGCTCATCCATGTGCCCTAATCCCACACGTGTGCCCTGGAATGACAACGTCTCCTTAGCTGGCAGAAGCCATGCAGCCACTAAGGTTTGCAGCTGAGATGAAATCAGGGTCGTTCTGGTTGGGAAACCCTTCTAAGATCGAGCCCAACCACTGAACCCAGCACTGCAAGGCCACCACTAAACCATGTCTCTAAGTGCCACCTCCACAGGTCTTTTAGATAAATACTTCCAGGAATTGTGCCTCCACCACTTCCCTGGGCAACAGAATGATACTGGGGAACACCCTAGAAGAGAGTGAGTAGCACTGGAGCATTTGCTCCTGAGTGAGGGCTAGTTAGCCTATGCTCTACCTGCACTGCCTGATGATGATGACACAACATAACTCACAAAGAGAAATGAGTTCATATTGCATGTGTGGCTATAAATACAGCATTTCTTTTCCCCCAAACACCTGACTGTGCATCCTTAACATGCATGCATGTAAACTTTCTCCTTCTTCACTGAAGATACACCAACAGCCATAACTTATTGGCCAGATAGCTGCCATAAACTGTTATGGATTAGGAGCAAAATAGCTCCAAAATTATTTCAGCTCATATCTTTCCTGTGCTTGAAACCATATGAAGAAAATCAAGTTTCCCTGCACATTAAAGGAAAACACTGCACGTGTGTCTATTTGGCATGTGGAAAAGAAAATTTTCTGTACACAATGGGTATACACACAAATGGCTTTGGACTACAGTGTAAGTAGTGCCTTTAGAAAATTGCGTCCCATTAAATAATTCACATTATCCTCCCAGAAGAAGAAATCCAAAAGTGTCTAGCGAGGAACTAAATTAGTGAAAGTGAGAACTTAGAAAATATTGTCCTCTGTGTAGCAATAGTAACACCTCGTTATTGTCTCCTATAGAGAACAAACAAATTGTATCATTTGTAGCTCAGATAAGCAAGCCCTGGTTAACAGAGTCATACAGGATGTAAGGGGAAGTGGGAGTGTGCATTCCCCTGCCTAGATACCTCTCCCGAGGCAGAGCTGGAGTGCTCTGCCACACTAACTTAGCAAGGGGCAGGGGATTTATGTTCATTAGCATCACTAAACTGGCTACCAGAGCAGACCACAGTGGGGGGAGGATGCAACAGATACATCTGGGGGAGATCTACGAAATCACTCCAGCCCAGCCAGCACAAGAAAGCAGAGACAAATTTTGAAAACCAGCTGGGCAAGACACAGCTATCTTTCAAGGCCCAGGACAGGTAATCCTGATGCAGGGTCTGACTTTAAATAGTGTCAGAAATGTTAAGAGAGTGAATCACTTTATAGATGGCAACAAGAAATAGCTGAGCTCCAAAATTTGAATAGTGTTGCTAGTGTAGAGCTGTTGTTTTTAAAGTATATTCAAATCCATTGTGTGTTGAAGATATAGATAAAATAGCTCAGCAACTAAATAAATTAGAAAAAAATAAGGAAACATGGGGACTAAATTATTGCAGTTTAGTGGAAACTCTTCTTCTCAATGTTATCCTCACCTTCAAATTCTGTACAGGATTTCTGTTTGTTCCTGGACTCATACTGAATGAGACTAGGTCTTGGCCTTATTATCTGATAGTTTGTAATATCTACTACTTGATGACTTGATAAGAAATTACATTTTAAAAATCTTGGTATTAATTTAAACCCTACAAGGTTTTGTTCATTATTTCTGAGACAGCCTATTCAACTCCTAGTCAGCAGCTTCAGCAAAGTATGCTGACCCCATTGATGGGGTAATCAATTATGCTGGAACAAAACAAACTTGTAACTAGAAAGAAAGGAAGCCTATGGTTTTGTACAGAGCCAGAGAAAACAGAGAGAAAGACCATTTGGCAATTGACATAGGACAAAACATTTCATTTCCAGGTTCCAAGAAGATATATTTTAAATTTGTATTAAATACGATTTACAAAACCAGTGTTCTTCTATGCTGGACAGCTTTACTTGGAGTGAATGAAGACAAACCAGGGCACACATCCAAAGCTGTGGCTCTACAAGCATGTGGCACTCAGGAATGGAGGTTTACATGCCAGCAACTGCAATTATCCCAACTAGCAATGATTTAGCATTCTGTGATGTCTAGAGCCCAAAAAACACAGGCTATGCCTTTATATCACAACCATCTGAAATCCAGGTTTAAATTCTGCCTTTAAAGAAACTGCAGCACAGCTTGCTGCTATGTGCACACTGGAGAATAAAAATGATTAATTCCGCCCATCAGTGAAGTTTTTGCTTATGAGTATCACAAGCCTTTGCTGTGTGAGCAGAAAAAAAAAAAGAAAATAATTTTAATGCTTAGTTTCTGATCCTTATTCAAAATCATGTAACAGTGCTAATTACTAAACACTGGGAAGACTGAATAAAATATCATAAAATGATGACTTAAAAACCAACAAAACAGAACACCTTAAATCTAAGTACATTTACCACATCAGTTTAGTACATGATTTTTAGTGCATGAGCTCAGAAAATATTTTCATGTTAAAATTAACAGAGGAAAGTAACTAGAAAAGAAGCAAATCAAAATGGAAATACACCATGTAATACACACTGCCATGATGAGATGAACATCTGAAAAAAAGAGCAGAATGATCAATCCTTCACCACAAGAAAAAGAGACATGTAAAGACTGGCTTGAGAAAAAAAAGATTTCCTCTTGGAATCACCACAGCAGGAGCCAGAGGAAGCTTTGCACCCAGAGACCTAATGTCGTCTGTTAAGCTAACAAAACTAGTCTGAAGAAGAAAAAAAGTAAGGCTTTATCTTTTCATCCCCTTCCACTTCACTGCTCATCTCCCTAGTGCTTATCTTGATCCCAGTTTTCTTTTTCCAAGTTTTTTTTTCCTCTCTCTCCCTCTTCCTTTCTGTTTTTGATGCAGAGGGAGCAGAATGGGTGCCTGATGCCAGCTGCCCCTAGCCGGAGCCTTGCCTTTGTCATTTGCGTTGTCACATGGAGCAATCACAGGCTGCACCACGGAGGAGGCAGAAGGGGTCAGAGACAGAGGTGGTTTGTGCTGTGAATTCCCTGGCCTTCAGAGCTTTGCAGAGGCTGCAGAGCCCATGGCTGCTGAGGGCCAGCCCAAATGTCCTGTCACACTCAGGGGACCAAACACCCAACAAGTGGTCAATGCCTGGAGTCACTGGACAGTTTGCAAAGAAAACACGGAATCCTCTACCTAACTCAGCCCCTTTCTGCCCAGTTTGACACAAACATGGAATGAATGACATGTAATGCAAAACTTGCCATGATTGAGCAGGAATCCCCAGTGGGATTTTCTCTAGGACATGCTCTAGGATGCCCCACCACAAAACAATGGCAGCATGGCTGTAGGGTTGCCAGAGAACAACAGCTGCTCTCTGTACCTACTCACAAACTAAACTAACCACGAGAATACAATGTGCATTACACAGGTACATTAATCTTACATTTACACATGGAAAAATCCTAATGCAATGTATTATTCCTCTGAGGTTTTATGCCATATTCTTCTTTCAGATACAATAGACCAGCCCTGCCCTGCACAACTCAGGCTGTAATTTGAACAGTCATTTTTTACATTAACACCACATAAGCAACAATCAGTAGTGGCCTTATGCTATTGGGAGGGTAAGTACAATACGGGGTATCTATAAACTGTAGGGATACCCTGAGAGAGAACTCGTCACACATCTCAGTGCTGCACACTGTCTCCCTTGGAGTTCAAAACACTCTGGGGACAGGGGTCCATCCATCATAGGAAAGAACTGAATGAAGTGCAGCTAAATTACACACTTAGGTACATCTCTACATTAGGCTGAAAACAACTGCATTTTCTAGGGTTTGTGTTATTGTAAAAAAGTTCCTTGAATAATTACTCATGAAATTAAAAATAATAAAACTAGACAGTCCTGGTCAAGTTAGCTTGATGTATCATTGAGCAGTTTGTCTCATTTTAACCACTGATGGCAGATCTAGAAATACGAAAAATCTGAATTTAAATTTGAAATATGAACTCTACAAATCTGTATTGCTGTGTATGTATGGTAAGCCCACACCAGGGAATACTTTCAAAAATAAAAATAAACATCTAAACTTTGAATGCACTTTAAGGGTCAAAAAGCAATGGGAACAAATGCATTATTTAATCTTAAAAACCACACTCGATTCAGTGCAAGGCTAAGGAGGAAGCTCAGGCTCCCAGAGGCATGTGAAGTGAGGACTGCTTTGAGGGACTGCTGCAAACAGGGCTGGAGCTGAACTTTCCCTCAGCCCTGCCTCTGCCTGGGAGAGGTGGCAAGGTTGAAAAGCTGGAAGACAGGCCGCTTTTAATAAGAATTAGCTGCCATTTTCTCAGGCACAGTGAAACAGAGAGGAAAAATACTGGGAATTTCTTGCTTACAATAAAATAAAGGCATTACTGAAACTGAGAAGAAATACTTAAAAAGAGGGGCTCCTCACACAAGCCTCGGGGTGAATTATAAAATTATTAGCCTTTTTAATAGCCCATTGTTATAAACTATATCTCTACTACAATGTCTTTGTTTTTCCTCCACCCTCATTAAGGGTTAGGTCAATTTCTTACCTGATCAACACAGACTCTGCTCTCATTACCTTGACTCAAAGCCAACAGTACCTTTTAGAAAATGCTCACAATAATCAGCAGCTATGTGCTTACCCTGAGGTAGTTGAGGGTGAAGTTTGTCAGACCCATTCGAGTGATGTTTTTGGACAGCTGCTCCAGCACCTGAGGGTCTTGTGCCTAAACAACAAAGGAAAAAAGAATTTTCACTTTGCTTTTCGTTGGGGTATTTTTGCTATGTGCTTAGCAGAATGTAGGAAGGGCTCCCTGAAAAGCAGCGCCACTGCTATAGAAAAATTACACACTGGTGCTAAATTTATGTAACAAGCTAGAGTTCCATATGCATAGGAAGATGTAAAGCATGATGAAATTGGAGCAGACTAAAGACTGTTTTCCAGTATGTTCCTTTGATCCCTGACCATTCATTCAAAAGATAGACCTAAGAGGTCTGGTCATGCAAGTGAGCAGTGCCCCACCAAAGAGCTTCCTGAGGGATTGCAGCAGACTCTGAGCCTTCAGTTTGTTGGCTCTGAGTCCCAGGAGACTAGACAGAGAAAGCAGGAATAAAAAACTTATCTTTTTTTTTTTTTTTTTTTTTTGTGGGTAAGAAACTGCAGCAGAAAGACCTCATCAAACATGTGACATTAAGCACAGTCTGGAGAACCCTTCTGATCTAAGTTATTTTCCCAGAATTAAATGGGGAAAAATGCAAGTACAGTCCTTCCCTGACCCTAGCCAGCAGCTTTACCTGTGAGACCAGCCTCCTCTTTAAAATGAGATCAATCTCATTACTAAAATTAATACCTGCTGCTTGCTGTCTAACCTGCTTCCACTCTGAATTTAGCAGCCCCCTAAATACAAAGTGTCGATCATGCCATCCTCATTGTCCCTTAATGGGATACTGTTGAAGAGTTCAGTTGATAAGTTCCCTAAAATAGCAGATAATCCTGGGACAGAAATGGTGGGGCAGGTTTTCAAAGGTGTTTTCTTCAGGCTTGCAATAACACTTTGAAAAAAGGTCCAACTTAAGCCATATAAAATTCCTCACTATAAATATATTTTTATCTGTGGATATCTAAGTAACTTAGAGGAACAAATATATTTGTGTCTGTGTTCTTACCCTTTATAAAACCATAGTCCTGCAAATTATTTTGTATATTGGGGTGCTACTAGTAGGAATGGGTCTATGGTGAAGAAATTAGAGTGTCAATAAAAGTATGTTCATTGTTCCTCTACAATTTACATTTTATATATTTTGACTTTATCTTGTGGAATATTTAATACTTTAATGGTTTTTGTGCGTGTTTTCATTCAATAACAAAAGAAATTTGTGAAATGTGGAACAAAAAGAAGTTCTGGATTAAAATTCTAAAGGTCTCCAAGTAAATTTATGGCAATTTCTTATCTTTTGTCTATGCAAGGGTAACATCGCTTTGCTTCATTTAAAACTTATCATTGGTACCTACAATGATGAAAATTCACAGACTTTGGTGCAGTTCAGGTCGATAAGAAGAGATTTTGGACCCAAATCACACAGACCACCAAGTGGGATTAAAAAGAAAATTACGTGCTAAAATAGAATGAAAACATAGCAACAGTGGCAATAATAGAGCACTGAGAAACAAGGGAGACATGAAAGAACTTGTGAATAGATGTGGTTGCAGGCAAGCCAAAATATTTATAGTTAATTGCCTTGGGTGTGAAATTTGCTAGAGTTCTTCATAAACCTAATCTCATCTCTTTGCATTAGGTCAAATGAATAAAGGATTACTTACATGCATGGCTAGAATGCTGCGTGGAACTAATTCTCTGTATTGTCTAATAGTAAAGTGCCATGTTTTTATTCTCATAAGATCATCAAAAGTAAACTCCAAGATAAGACGTCCTTCTGTGCATACCTAGAATACACAAAATGCATTAAATAAATTCGCAGGAATTTTGTTTTCATTGGTATTGCATCATCGATTAAACAACATTCAAAAATATCAGATCAGTATTCTATTGTTCATCTCTGCTAGATTAATTGTTTTTCCTCCTCTTGGGGAGAAAAACAAATGTGGAAAAATTACTTCATAGGCCTTACCTCAGAGACAGTAACTTATAATGCTATAGATTTTACAGCATTTTATAAACATAGAATATTGTGCGCTAAATCTTATTTATTGCATCAATTCCCTTTTCCTCACAGTTTGCTACTGCTAATTAATGACTGAACCTCACAGTGGAGGTGACTGTGGTGCAACTGAGTGCACTTGATGGCAAGTTGCTGAACCAGTCATTCCCAACCTGTTTTAGACTTGCTACAGCTTGGCATATAAACCTTTCTCTCATGTCCAGTTGGAGTAGGCAGTGCCCTGAATGCCTGTGGCCAAGCCTGGGTTTTTTTCCCATAGTTTTTTATAATTTTTTTTCATAATTTTTTCCCTTTTCCAAGCATTATCTCCTGTTGAAGTTGGTTTTTTGTGTTTATTTTTTGTTTGTTTGTTTTTGATTTTTTGTTTTATTTTGTTTTGGTTTGTTTTGGTTTTTGGGGTTTTTTTTTGTGGGTTTCTTTCTGTGTTTCTTTTTTTCCTCTTATCTAGTTTTATTAATCCCCTTTCCAAGGAAAGCCAGATGGGTGCCTGCCATGGGGCTGCACTGCTCACAGGTTTGAGAGGGAGGGGAGCAAAGGAGAGCCAGGACAATGGAGCTACTTCCACAGATAGTGGCTCACACAGCTTTGTGAGGAATCTTGTCTAAGAAAGCATAGAAAATATAGGAGGAATAAATGCAGCATGTGGGTACTACGTATAAACGAAAAATAAAATAAATTACTGGGGACTTTTCAACAACTCTCCACAATTTTATGTAGAAAAGATACATGATTGTGATCTTCTTTAAGGTGAAGAATACAAGCCCAGCATGGTGTCTTGACTGAGGGTACTGTGGAGTATAGAAAAGTATGACTGATCTGAAAGTTAACCACTTTTGATTTTTAAAAAAATTGTATATTGAGACTTAGAATCCCTGTTCATAGTAAACTGGCAGTGCAGGGTACAGAGATATTGTGGAAACAGGGTGCAATGGCTTTCAAAACAAAGGGTTTCTGCAACCTTAATTTTAATACAGCTAGTATTTGACTGAAAAATAACCGTCCCAGATTCAGCTGAGTCTGTTGAGCCTTTTTAAAAGCTCTGACTTAGACCTGGCCATCTCTCACTTGGTCAATGTGTGGCTTTTCTGGTTAACAGTTCGCTTAATGCCCTTACAGTTTTTCCTCCTCACTATTTCTGCAAAAACACATAGGCAGTTTTAACAGGCATACTATATAGACAAATTCCTGTAGACCTGTGAGGGAGAATCTTGCAACAGGTTCTCATCTGCCCTTTTCAACACACCTTAGTGATGCCTTCAGATATTTAACGTGCCTTATGTTTCACCTTTCATTTTCACATCACCTGCACCATGATGAGAAATTACACAGTACACATGGACATACATAAGGATTCACAGAAGGAAAATATTTTCTATTAATGTTATTGTGTTGAGGCCAAAGATCATGGTTATTGATCAGTTGATGTGAAAATATTTCAGGGTTAAAACAATTTTTTAATAATAATACCTGTGACTTTTCAAGCGTTTCTTTTCTTAAGCTCACACTGCCAAAGCTCTTAGCAGATTTTAGGCACTGGTATTAACAAATTTTAATAGAAAAAACTTAAACACATTCCTCATATTGCAGTGGTAAAAATTTATATGTCTTATAAAGGAATTTAATTTCCTTATGTAAAGTAGAATTTTACACACTGCTTTTAATCAATAAAATTGGCACAGTTCTCATTTTAAAAGGGCTATTTTTCTCCCCTGAAAGCTGCCTTTTACATAGAATCCAAAAAATCAAAAGGGTCTCCAATTAAGAAAACATTTTCTGTTGTGCTGAATTCATGTTACCGTACTGTGAGCTCTGACATTTTGTTTCTGTGGTAACCAAAATCAGCTGATTAGTTGGCATGGCAACAGAAAAGATGTAATCCCAGCAGACACACTCTAATCAATGCCCCCAGCACAGATGGTCTCCGGAGGATCAACAAGAAAGAGGCTGGCAGGCATTCAGTGTGTCACGTGGTTGCTCTAGACTAGGCCAGCAAAAAACTAAAAAAGAACATTTCTCAAACTAACCAATAGCTTTTTAACCCCTTCACTGCACTTATTAATTGTAGGAATTTCAACTGCCTGTGCCTATAAAAACCAACTTTGGTCCTGTGCCTTCTTGCTCACAGTCTCATTCTCCTAACACTTGGCATCTTTAGAAGTGTTCCCCCCTTATTAACTACCATTTCTCAAACATGAGTTGTTGCTTTAAAAGAAACCTAAAGCTTATACAAATCTGGGCAATGCCTGATATTATTAGTAGGGATTAAAATTGCTGAGTTTCAAGGGCTTCACCAACAAAATGCAGCTGATGGCTGCACTCCTGGGAGAAGGAAGTGAGTAGTGAGCACATGGGGCGCTCACTGCTTTAGTGGTGAAGCAATGCCCACCTCTGCCATTCCACTGGGAAACGTAATCACTGAACAACTGTAGAAAAACAATTTGCCTACACATAAACTGGGAGTGCCAGAGATGGAGTAAACACAGTGAAAACAGAGAATTAGGAGGACTCCTAAAACTTTCATCTACCTGAAGAAAAAGTGGAGCATCTCCCGGGTAAAAAAAACATCGTGGCCTTGGCTTTGGTGTTTTACAAGTTTATTTATGTCACTGAACTAGTATAAATTTTTAATACAATTTATTTGAATTTTGATAAAACAATTTTAATGTGTGACATTTTACAAGGACCTCTTAGCCTCTAAAGACAAGCTGAACCATTCATATTCTTACTGCTAGGCATGTTCTGGCCATATTTGTTTCAAAAGAATTGGAAATGCCATTTTATATATTCATCCAGTACTGCTGTATGCAGTGAGTTGCTCTAACTAGCAAAATATTGAGATGAATAAAATACATTTGATTTTTGATTCTGTGGATTCCTGATTCAATACATAATGAAAAGTGTTCCAGTCTGTTATATTAGAAGTTAGTGAATTTGCAGCTTAGAATTTGCTTGTGAAATGAAACGATTTGTATTTTTGCATTAACCCCCTCATGATAGTTTCACTGGGTCAAATTCAGATATGATCCAAGGAGCTCCACAGCCCATTGCAGTGGTGCTTATTATGGGAGGTCTGCTTTGTTCCATCACCAGCACTGTGAGAGTAGTTTACCTTTGGGTACGAGATCTGTGCCCTTGGTGTACCTGCTAGAAGTTAAATAAGCACAGCTGAGACAACATTTGGCTCTAACTAATTTCTGAGAGAGTATTATTTCTTCTCCCCTATTCCACCAATGGCTGTGTTTTATTTCAGATTTGCTCTTACTAACAAGTCATATTTTAAACATGCAGGCATTAAACCTTCCTAATTTTTCTCCTAGAATCCAAATCACATCCCGACCTGAACTTGTCTACCAGGACCCAGAGGTTTATATTGAAATCTGCCAGAGAAATTGGCAAGTCAGTCAAGGCTGAGGTGAGCTGTGCACTGCCAGGGTTGCAGCAGAGACCCACAGCATTCATGTGAGGGGGGCACCCAGCCCAGTCCATACTGTTCATCCATCTTTGACCTGCTGGATGCTAACCTCCCTTACAAAAGAACAACACTCTCACGTGCTGCCATGATAAGTAAAAAAATCTAATTGAATTTAGAAAAGCGTTCTGCATTTACTGGTTGAAAAAACCCCAAACCAAGCCCCTTTTATTTGCTATTGCATTAAAGCTAACACAAAGGGAAATGACACAGAAATTGCTTTAGGGAGCTCAGCAATGAGGCAGCTATTGTGGAACTTTGGCACATCTGCACATGGCCAGGACTCACAGCTCCTCATGAGCAGTGAGGTGGCAAAGAGGTGCTAATTGGAATATCTGGACTCTTCTCTGTCTGTGTCTGTTTAAGCCACAGGGGCTGGAGTGGGCTCACACGTCCTGGCTCACCAGAGCACCACACCTGCAGCTTCTTCTCCCTCTGAGCCCACCCCAGGGGAGATGGAGAGCAGGAACTGCAAAGGGATGGACTCACATCCATGCTAAAACAGCATAAGCCATGTAACCTGGCCAGGATGCTGCTAACAGCCAGTGACTTAAAACTCCACGGTCCTGCAGATCAAGGGCAACACAGATTAGCTACCTTCTCCTGCTGCCCCTTCTCCTTTTGTTCTTTTCTTCATGAAAAAGTTAAACAGGTACAAGATGGAAAATCAGTATTTCCTGTTGTCATGATTTACTGCTAATGTATTAAAATGTATTCACTTGCATTCTGAAAGAAGTTTACTGATTTTTTTTTTTTATATATAAGGAAATTCTTGGTTTAATTTTATTTTTCACTCTTTTGGTACTGGTTTTTTTTTATATACATATATAGTACCCATTTTAATTACAGGATTAGATGTGCCCTATGCATGAAGATAATTCACTATCAATTACAAATATTGAATATTCACTAACTGTTTGATCCAGTCAATTGACTCCTTCCATTGACTTCACTGCCATTTGAACTGGCACCTTACTGTATTAAATCAGTATTTTCATAGTCCTTGTACGAGGTAAGTATCACATGTAGTGCATACCATCCCAAATGGTAGGTACTAGCAATGTGAAATCTCATTGCTACTTTAAAATCAAACCCAGAGAACAGGAAATGGGCAGGCTGAATTTAATTCACATAAAACTGATAGTTCTGGCCTGGCATTATGTGCTTCTCTTTCTGGGAGAATTACAGGAGATACCCACATATTCTTCCAGTCACATAATGAATATAGAAAACAGTAATTAAATGGCTCCAAGGGTTTTCAGTATTAGAAATAATCTCAGTCTACCAGAAAAATTCAACAGCCAATATTTTTCACCCTTATACGCACTGAAAAAGTAAAAGAAAACCAACAACATGCTTTATTGAGTCTTCCCTGTTACCTTGGTAAACATGGGTTTTCCATGCTGAGTGACCATGGTGCATTGATCACAGTCCACTGTGATGGATGAGTTGTGGTATGACTCTTTTGAGTGCTTGAGAATGTAATACAGGTCTGTTACACCTCCTTCAAAGACAGTGCTAAAATAACGAGGAATGAGGGTTCTTCCAATTGCTGTGAGGAAAATACAAAGCAGAATTCAGAAAATGCTCTAGGTTATAAAATCTCAAACCATTTGCTAACAGTACATGAATAATTTTAAGTGCAATGAAATCAAACTTTCATTTAATGAATATAATACATGTTTTCTCCCTTTTGTAGGGACAAAGTTGTGCCTGCTCCCACTGAAATCAATGAAAATGGCTGACTCCATTCAGAGGGAGTGGGCTCATCATATTTAATTTTCTTACATTGATGGCATGTTAGAGTCACTCTTGAAACCATCTGCAAGGCTTTTTGTCCCAAAGTAATTATTACACAAAAAACCACATGATGTCAATTACTACTGAGAGCTGAATATTACCCATAAATGTATAAATACAAGTGATGAGTATTGACAGAAATATACTTTTACACCCAAAAAAGCAAACCACTTTATATAAGGGGGTTGTGTACACATATATGTTTTTTTTGTGTGTGTGGGCATGTGTATATTTATATTTACCCACCCACACGTGCACACACACACATGTACATGCACTCGTGATTCAACAGAAGGGCTACTACTGAGAAATCAGAGTACTGGGGATTGAAGGAGCACCTGAGAATGAAAAACTAGAATGTTATATATAACTATCTACAGATCTAGTTGAGATCTCTCATTAGACCAGTGTTTATGTCATAGCGTAGAAAGTCTGAGCAGACACCGGAACTCCCTTACATGTACCACTTAAACCCCAAACTATGGACTGAATTCTTTAGCAGGGCAAAACTCTCACTGAAGTCACATCTCTCACTTTAGTAGTAGTGTCAGGTAAGTTTTACAAGGTCTAATTCCAAAAATGAGCTGAGTGTGCTTCAGATGCACAAACTAGCAGTAGCACTGACATCAAAGGCAATTACCTCATATGCAACTGATGCTTTCCATCTCCTTCTCTACTGATAAATTTGAATGTAACCACAAGCCTGGTATAAGAGAACATTTCAGTTTATAATAGATGGATACTTCCATACCAAATGACTCATTGCTTTGCAAGCATTAATCAATCCACAGTAATTTTGAGTTGTGGATACATAAAAATTGCCTCCATTTTACATGGAAAAACTAAGCAATCTAAATGGTCTCTTGGAAGAATGAGGTAGAAAAGTCACCATCCACAGGCAAGATTAGAGTTTATAAGTTCCTAATTCTAATTTGTCTGTTGGGCCTGGGTGGTGACTCATGCCTCCCTCATCTGCTGTATACTTTTGAGAGTGATTTCTAAAAAAACTATTTTTATAGAAATTTTGCCAGCATATGAACAAAGGCTCCTGAACCTAAAAATGCATTTGCAAATGGGTGTTGCAAATTAAAAAATACGGAATTTTCACAGTAGTTCTGTGAATACTGTTTTTGTTCTGTGCATTGCAATGTGGAGTCCTGTACAGGCAGTCATAATGCGTATTGTAAAAAGAAAATATGCAAATACAGAAAATTAGGACTTGTAAAAGCTTTTGCTGTAATACCACAAATCAATGTAGTTTAATGTACAAAAAATATACCACACTCTGGAAGTGGCTGATAATTCAGTGAATACACTGAAAGTCTGTTGTACAACTGTAGATCCAAAAAAGCCCCACCCACTAACCATGCATATAATATTTTTTTACAGTCTTTTAATTTAATTTAGAAAAACTGAAGACCAGTGTATTAGCATAGGATTTAATTCATGGTTTAACTCAAATTTCCTCATGTTGGTGTGGTATATAGTAAAAAGTGAAATTTACCCATCAAGTTAATTTCTTGCTCCCCTAAGGCTAATTAGTGCAAATTAAATTTCCTGCTAATCATCTTAAGCAGCAAATGGGTGATATGAAAATCCAGCATTCCTACTGATTGTGATAAACCTCTATTCATGTGACTTATGCACTGCGTAAACATCTTGAAACTATTTAACTGCAGTTTATAGACTGTTCCCAAAGTAGCATGGTCATGTGGTGTTTTTTGCCCTGTATTTACAGCTACAAAACTAAAGAAGGCTAGAAATACATTAAATCATTTATTCTTATTACTAGTAAACTTTTTTAATAAAAATTATTTCGTGGTAAGTGTTATCTGTGCTTGCTACAGGGATATACCACTGTTAGGAACAAAGTGGGAGACTAAAAGGATGAAGAGGAATGGAGGTGCACACAAGGATGTGCTTCATGGAACCTCATTTTCCATGACAGATGCACATGCAGACCCTGTCGCTCTGCAGAACTGAAAAGAACTGATGCAAATATCCAGTGTAAATGTTTATAGCTAACTATTCAGCTCCAGAAGGAGCAGCAATGGAAACCTGTGCTAATGAGCAGACCTCTCCTCAGCTCACTATTTTGCTTTGCCATGAAAGATTGAAGCATGTTCAATGTTTTAGTTTTCTTCCTGAAGCAGTCAGTGACTTAAAAAGATCATTTCATTTTTAGGATAAACATGAAACTCCAGAGCAGTAACAAGGGGTTTTTGTGCAGGAGATGGAATTTCCAAGAACAACAAATGGCTGTGGAATAACTCTTATGAGGCCCAGAGATCATCACAAACTTTGTGCACTTTCTAGTGCAAAGGACTATTCCTTGAATTTTTCTCTTCCAAGGCATAATTGTGTAGATGAATATGCAAGCACATGTGTGTGCATTCCCTGCTCTGCTGCCTGCATACACTCAATCCTTTCCTGAGAAAAAGAATGGACCACGGCAATGGTGCTTTTCCTTCCCTACTTGCAGCAGATGGATGTGCTTATATGTGGATGCACACACTCCTCCTGTGCCTGCCACTGTACATGTCAACAAGATTTCAGCAACACCATGGATCTTCTGCTAGAGCACGACACTTTCTAGGAGGACCCCAAACAATGTGAAGGCAGAATTATGGAACAACTGGATATTTGTGGCCACTCCAGGATGCAGTCCAGCCATCCTTATGCCCGTGAAATGAACTCACTCCTTGCAGAGCACAGAGCAGCTGTATGCCAGCCTGGCCTTGGGTTTGCAATTCCCCAGTGGTAGTCACAGCATAATGGAAAGTATAGTCTAATAGCACATCCAATTGCACCAGTGGGGCTGAATGAAGATTTATGTGCTACTGGAATTGGAATTCTTCCATATTTTAGAGCTTGGCTTTTAGTCCACAGAATACATGTCCAAGAATGTGTGTCTGTGCATGGTTTAATAGGGCTCCTCCCTACCACACCACCCTCCCTAAAGGAGCATCACATGGAGCCTTCAGAGCTAGCACACAGATCTCAGCCACAGGAGCTCTGGGCTGAGCATTTGCAGGAGCAGTTTGAGTATGAGAAGTTCTTGTAATTTCTTAATGCCAAGGCTTTATTCTTTCTCCAGTCTTTTTGCTCACCCATGCCCATGGTCCAATTGTCCATTTTTTCAGCATATAGTTGGTTACTTATCTTCCAAGATCGCTGTTCAGCTCCCAGTATCTCCTTGTCTCCTCCCCCTCCTCAGATGATGCCTCTTTTTCTTTTGCTCAAGGAAACTCAATGACCTACCCTAAATCTACATGATTTTTTCATTCTTCTTAATTAAGAAGGCCCAGTTATTTAGTCTCAGTTTCCTTGTTCTCCTCCATGCTGCCCAAAATGCCAACTTCATGCACACTTTTTGGGTGCCCTTCCTACCCAGCCAGGCTTCCACAGCTGCTTGTCCCAGCCTCCCTGCCTTAGCAGCCTAAGCACTCCTGGATCTTGAATTTGTGGGTTACTCCTGACAAGTTCTCTCAATGCACTTTTTCCCACTCTGTCTCCTTGTAACATGAGATTCTTTCTCCAAATTAATCCCAACTTTCCTTCCTTCCTTCAGTGTCTCATCAGCCAGGGACCAGTCAAGAGGACCTCCTTCCTCTTTGTCCCCTACCCAGCCAAACATATCCCCATTCCCTGTATTTTTCCCACTGACTTCCAACTCTCCTGTACTAATCACCCTCCATCTTCTCCTTTCATCTCCCAGTTACTATTTCTATCATATCAATGGCATCTGGTCCTGATTTTTACCCTGCTTTTTTCCCTTTCCTCTTCCCATTTCTTTCCTCGTATTCAGGTCAAGTTCCTTCCTGCTTAAGGCCACCCGGATCCCAGGCACATCTGCCAGCAGTGTAGAAGAAAGGGTTTCCTGCTCCTGCATGCACAACTTGCTGAGCCTTCCCTGTGGGTTTTGTAGTGGAAATGACCATGGTTCCACATAGCCCTGACCTGCAAAATTTCTGGTTACTCTATGTAGTTGGCATGTGGATGCCCCACTGAGCGATGTTCCTGGGAAGGGAGACCTTGGAAATTTTAGCTGTCAAACTCTAGTAAAGCCTGCACTGATTACCTGAGAATAGGTACCTTTCTTTTCCCCAAAATATTTTGAAATCTGTTAAATTCAGTCAGATTGCCACAAAGAGGACAAAGGGATATCCCTACCACAAAGGTGAGCAACACTACTCCAACGCATACAGATTTTTAAACATTTAAAAAACAAACTTGCAATATTTTCATAACATGGAAAAAACGCTTTCATCTATGCAAATAATAACAGGCTTTTATGTCCCATTACCCAGAAAAGACCATTTAATAGTGTGAAATGTGACACCCCCCCATTGCAAAATACTGTATACACTAGAAGGAAAAATCACCTGCTCCTCAGGCTTTAATTCCAGATCACTGGAATGCTGCTTTAAATTATCATTTTGTCCTGGGCAGCATTCCTCCCTAGATGAAAGAGGATTTCTTATGAGGAGTGGGGCACTGCCACGTCATCTTTGTTTGATTTTGCTAGCAGCTGCCCAGATAGCAAAGCAAAGTGACCAAGATCAGCTGGATTTAGCAAAAAGAAATAGTTATTTGTATGAAAATGAAATTAATTTTTTGCACAAAAAAGAATGCTGTCATCCACTGGCATGACGTAACTTCATCTTATTCCGTAGTGTGACAGCTTGGCTAAATGTGATTCCATGTAACTTTTCCATGCATCACAGACCAAAAAACAATTTTAGAATTGAAGTAAGATATATGTGACACCGTCCGCCAAAACATGAGTGGTCCAGAAATCAATTAATTCAATCTACGAACATAGGCAAGAAGCTTTATAGGTCAGTAACACTTATATTATATATAATTACTCAAGAATGATACCTAGGGAATTCTAAAGAATAGAATGAAACCATCTGACATATTAAATGGCCCAAGGCCTGCCTCTCAAGAAGGGATGCACTGAGGACACACTCCTGCTTTTTGGCCTGGGCATGCAACAGTGATGATTAGGATGCCCCTCTCTCATGCTGTTCCATTAGTTTATTTTCCCTTTTAGATATGTTTGCCTGAGCATAAAACACTTCATTCTGTCAGGAATATGTGTAACTCTAGAATTATTTTTCCATCTCAAACTGAGCCAAAAAGCCCAATGATCTCCAGATGGGATTGTCCATAACTTGTGAAGTTCAGGGTTTTTCCAAGCCTCAGATGAGCTATGGGTAGAAAGCCAGATGAGAAAATAGTTTGCAATCTAATTTTGGTACCACCACACAGATAGGTGGTGATGGTACAGTTTGATGGTTGGGGCTTTTTCCCCCAAGGAAGATTTGAGTAAAACAGAAAGCAAACATGTTTTTCTAGTTCACAGGAAACTGGTATTATATGTGGGCTAGGAATAATAGAACGTTTCCTGCCTTTGTGTGCCAAAGATAGGCTGTCAAAATCTCAATGCCCCCTCTACAGAATGAAGGGTCATGGCCTCTTTGCAGAAGCAGGGCTTGATAGCAAACCCCTCCTTGCTCACTGAACTGCTCATGTGCTGCATTTACAGTAGAAGCTCTCAGGATCAGACATTTGGATTTAGCAAATATACCAAGTAAAATAACTGCAAAGTTGGTGTAGCAAAGAAACGATGGAAGTGTTAATCAGTGAAATAAAAATATTGGTTTTATTGCTTTCAGGTTGTTTTTCTTTTCAGCTTGAATCCTGTCAAGTCCTCTGTCTTTAATTAAAGCTAGGTCATAAAATAAGTAATAAAACAGAAAAAAAATAAACCCAAAAATATAAAAGATAAAAAGCCTTTAAAAGTTCCACAGAATCAGCAGCAGAATTAAAAAAACCACCCTCTGCCTATAGCTCAAAGGAGCTCTGGAAGCTCTGGTGCAGCCTGCAGTTGATTATCTCATCAACATGCTGTAGATGGGCTTGAGGAACTCTGCTGGTTGGGACTGTGGGGTTGTTTTTAGCTCCCAACACAAAATGTTGAGCTGTCCCATAAAGCTCTAGGCAGACTATGAGAATCTGTTGCTTGAGAGATTATCACAGTTGGATCTCAGTAATTAAATGGAGATGTAACTAACTCTCCTCAGCCAGATGCAGGGACTAGTGAAGCCAGGAAACAACAGCCCATTGATTGCAAATGAACCTTCCTGGGCACTGAAAAGAGAGCATGAGCTTTCTGTTAATTGTTAATTGACATCTGTGGGCATGACTAACTAACATCTGCGTGGGTCAGAGCTTGGCATGTTCATTTACATATGTTTCTGTAAGTGAAGTAAACAAATCAGAGCACACRGAGCAAAACTTCATGGAGTTACAAAGTGATACCACTGCTGGTGCTCTGCCTGCACTTCTATTTACCCAAAACTGTCCCAGTGAAAGAGTACATCAGCTGTGTTCTCTTCCAGATACAGTCCATCTGGCTGGGATGTGGAGGGAGGGATCCCTCTCTGAAGCTGGACAACAGCAAATCTCCATTTTTCAGAACTATGGCCTGCTCTCTGGAAGAGCTGCAAGGGAGGACGCTCATGGGACCACTTCTCCACCTCTGCCCAGTGGATTCAAACCCAGACAACACAAATCTGTCAATTCCTAGGAAAAGCTACTGTCAGATTTGATAGTGTGGCACAGAAGGCAGTGAAAAGGCAGTCTAATAAGTCCAGATTCTGTCTCAGAGACGTGGGCCATGTTGATTAAACCACCCACATGTATCCAAGGGAGAATCTGGCACATACAGACCTGTCCTTTCTTAATCCCTATCTAGTGTGTAAGATTGGGCTTCTAACATGTAGGTTTATTCTAGAATAAAAATTAGAATGTATGCTTAATTTCCACTTACAGAAATTTCAGTTTATTTATGCTAACTAAATATCAAGCAAAAGTATGGTATAAAATCTGTGCAATAATAACAATATAACACAATACTATATAACAATAATACTATATTAGAGTACACTAATGTACTTTTAATAGTCTTATACTAGTAATATGCTACATTGTATTTGCACATTCAGAAAACATCTGCATAATCTACACATATAAATTTTTAACACCATGAAATTTGGAAGAGAATGGAAGTAGTAGCTCCATATTGCAAAAGCACACCTTTTGAATAGTAAAATTAGCGTATTATATATTCTTCCCATGTACTGAAAGTTATGGTTTTATTTTTAATTATCTACACGGCACCTTCTGGATATTGTGGAAATCTAATGTTCTAACCAATTTGCCTTTGTTCTCAATTTTGTGTCAAAATTACAAAGTGGGATGTATAACATGGATCAGTACCTATTACTGTTACTGAGTCAACTGAATCCTTCCCACAACCAGAACCCAATGGTTTTGTTTAGATCCATGACACTTTCTCGGTATCTGCAGTATCTTATTTGTTTTATATCAACAACATTGCCTACAGTTAAAGGTTACAACCCAAAATATTAAAGCTTATAAAGTTACAAATAGTTTTTTTTCTCTCCAGTTCCTTCTAGCCTGTGTAATTCGATCATTATGTTAGATTTGACTGTGCCTTTTCCCCAGTATTTTCTAATATTTTACCCTGGTGAGGATTCGCGTGTAAAATTTGATTCACTTGACAGCATATTTCCTTTTCTCAAAAGAGTGTAACCAGCACTTCAATCCTCTAAAACACACTTGAGTCAAGAGCAAGTACAGAAACTATGACAATGAGAACTCAGCTTTACTCTCTGCACCTTATGACCCTTATTCTCAACAGACACATAATCTGCAACTCAGTCTTAAATCCTTGATCCCTCTGAAGAGAGACAATATTTCACTGTAATTCATTTTAGAAAAAACATTCAGAAAATAACTATAAAATCCTCTATAACTCTCAGCACAAACTTAAACTGCATGAGAGTAATTTTTAATTAAGGTTCAGCCAACCAACAACAAAATCTCCTCTCAACCTTTTTCTTATTACACTGGCAGCTGACCACCAGTCTTTTAAAGAACTGCTCAGTACAAAATTGATTCATCAGATCTTGCGTATTTCAGCCTTAGGCTAAGTCTAGTCCAGGGAATGTAGTGAGCAAGCAGCTGAGTCCAAGATCCCTTTCACAGGACAGAA
This sequence comes from Turdus rufiventris, assembly GCA_013186435.1. Lineage (NCBI taxonomy): Eukaryota > Metazoa > Chordata > Aves > Passeriformes > Turdidae > Turdus > Turdus rufiventris. The sequence goes on from PYHW01009582.1 coordinate 2,445,360, forward strand.
CCTGGACTTGGAGAGCACCTCTGGAAATCCTCCCACCCTCCACTCAGAGATCTGCAGTCTAGGGCTGTGTCCAACTGAGTTTTGAGTATCTCCAAACCCTTCACAACCTCTCTGGGTAACCTGTGCAAGTGTTTGACCACCTTTGAAAGAAAACAGTTTTTGTTGTGTTTAAACAGAATTTTCTGTGTTTCACTTTGTGCTCACTGCCTCTTGCATTACAATGAGCAATACTGAAAAGTCTATCTTCTTTACTCTGTCCCCATCACATATTTACACACATTATAGGCTTCTCCAGGCTGCAGAGTCTCATTTCTCTCAGCCTCTCCTCATATTGCAAATCCTCCAAGCCCTTAATCATATTCACATCTCATTTCTGGACTCACTCCAGTATATATATCCATGTCTTGCTTCAAAATGGTGAGTCCAAACTGAGTGTCCTACACCAGATCTCTCCAGTGCAGATGGGAAGATCACCTCCATCACCTCCATCACCTCCCCCAAACTCTCCCTTATGCAGGCCAGGAGGCTGTTGATTTTTTTGCTGCAGTGGCACATTGCTGGCTCACAGTCAGCTTCAACTCTGGGCTCCTTTCCTGCAGGTCTCATAACTAGTGTCTCAAGCTGAAGCACAAATAGCAGAGCACCAGCCCTGCACAGTTCCGTACCAGCTTCAAGTTTTAAGTTTTTTTCTCTGTATCCATTGACAACACTAAGTACTTAGGGAGCCTGCTACTCGATCCTAAAATGAAAACTCAGAGCCCATACAATTTATTGTTTAAGCAACTGAGTTAGATTCTAATAGTACAGAGCAGGTCAAACCCTTGTGTGACATTAAAAAATTCAGAATTTCTCATGGGAGGCAGATTTATCAGGAAGCATACAGTCTAAGCTGATTTTTTTAGTCTGGAGGTGAGAAATGGATGGGTTACCCATATTCTTGATCCACAGACAAAAAGACATACCTTAGATGAGGAAGCTCTAATTTTAACTCTAAAACTTCCATGTCTTACAAATCAAAACCATCACTCCCATTATGAAAATTTAGAAAAGAGAGTATTTGTGTTTGCATAAAATTTCTACACTCTGTATTCAAATAAAACCAGAAAAAATGGTTTCCTGCTTGCAGTATACAGCCACTCACACTTCTGTCTGTGCTAATCCTTCATTTTGAAGGAAGAGTAGGTCACTTAACTTTGTACAACTGCAAAGAAGAAACTTTTAAAAGCAAACCAAAGAGGTTATTCACAGCTGTATGACAAACCACTGTCAAAACATAACAAACCACAACCAAACTCAAGCAGAAAATGACAAAATGTAAGACCGTAAAAATGATGGAAATTGTGCAGGACAGGCATTTTAGATGAACAAATGCAATCTGTACCAGCAAAAAGGACCAACACAGCAGAGAAAATGATACCCAGAAAAGTTGTCTCAAGAAATAAAGGCAAACCCATAAAATTCAAATGACAGGACACCAAAAGGAAGGGACAAAAACCAGGGAAACCATCTAGTTGTATTAAATCAAGCACACCCCTGACCCCTGACTTCATCTGACCTAGAAAATGCTAAACATGGCACGAGAAAAAAAAAAGCATTATGTAAAAAATATAAACAAAATGATGTTAAGATAAAGTGATCTTGGCCATACCCTCACATACTGCCACAATCCTTTTAGGCAGGTAATCAAGCTGGTCTGAACCAGAAGCTAGACAGAGATCTCAGAACCAAAGCTTGGTTGCTGCAGAAAAAAAGTGTCTGCCTTTCTGTAGTGTGTTCATGCTGGTGATGTGTTAAGGCACCAACCCACATATTTCACAGCCATCAACTTGATTAACATTTTATTGGTCTAAATCGAACAGTTCTATAAAAATTAGGCAATTCACTAGAGCCACACCAATTACCACGTGCTACGAACTTGGTCATTATGCTGGGGATCTCCCTTCCCCCTTCCTGCCCCCAAATGGTGCAAATATTCCAACTATTGCCATAAAAGCACATAGGAAGATCTGTTGTATGATATTTTCCAGAGTGAAGTTGTTCTGGAGACAGATGTCTACAAATATAATTCTACCAGTTTCTCATCTCCAGTCTCTCCATGTCGAGATGGGAACCTGAGGCAGGAAAAAAAAAATCTTACATGTACTCTAGAAATACTGTTAAACATATGCAGACTTTATGAGAGAAGATTAAACAATCTGATCTGAAAAATGAATGTCACTTTCACCCTTAGAAACGTTGGAAGAGAAGCTGTGAGTGACTGAGACAGGGTACCATGTGTAGAGGAGGACCTTCCCACTTCTAAAGTCTCTGATTTTCATCCAGGCAAAATCAGCAACATCACACATCCTCAATTAGCTGCAACTTTGATAAATTCTATTTTTGGTTTCAGTCCAGTTTACATCTGCCAGAATAGCACCTCATGTCATCACCACCATGCCCGATGAAAAGCCTGAGGACACCGTTCATGATGTAAAGCCTCAGGACAAGCACAGGCTGCTGGGACCTCAGAGCGTTTAGCTCAGAATTTACTTCTCTTCTTGGATGCTTTCTGCAGCTCTCCACAAGCTCCCTTCCACTGAGAGATAGGAACACCAGTACTTATGGCAGCTAGTTTAAGCAGTCAAAGGTATTCCTTCACTGTGGTTAGCACAGTGCAAACATAGCCATGGATGTTTCTGTAAGGCATATTGTAGACAGACATCAACTTGCTCTGCTAACAGTCTGAGTAATTCCAAAGCAACATGTTTGCATAGCTTGGCATCATGTCTGAGGAAGCAATTCCTGTGAAGAAGGAGCATATATTGCTTTGGGCTCTGAGACATGAAAATGGCCACACAGCATCTGGTCAGCTTGCTCTGTGTGGGGAAAGTGGGCTCATATAGGCATTGCAGCTGGCCTCCTCAACACTGTAAGAATTCTTTTCCTGGCAAGACTGACACCCACAGGCTGACCATGTGAAGGGGAAAGACAGTCCTTTCCCCCAGTATAGGAGTTTGTGCTCAACCACTGTCAGTCAAGCATCACAGCATGGTCCACATTCAGGTGAAAAATATCAGAGGTGAAATGGGTTGATACGTGCATCAAAGGGGAGATAACGTAGTGGGGAGTGTGTCTGGAGAAGTGGTGGGAGGTGAGGGGTTACAGTGACATGATAAAAGATATACATGGCATTCTCAAAATCCTCAAACTGCATTGAGCACATGTGGATTGATAACCAGCATGATTTTTCTGGTAATGTTATGCTGCAGATGTATGAACAATATCTCACCAGTGGATAATATCACTTGTCAGTTATATACATGTTTTATAACAACCAGAACACTCTTTTTCAAAAAGCTGTTGGTGGTTGGCTTTGATTTTTTTTTTTCAGCAGCAAAGCTTGCTTTCCCATTCTCTTTCTCTTTCAAGCTCATGGAAGCTAACTGCAGAGAAAGTAAAAATGGTATTGAACACGGTGGACAAGATAATTAAAAAATAATCTACTATTTAAAAATATTTTGTTGGTTTTAAAAGTGTGCCTTGTTTTTTACCCTTAAAATGAAGGCAAGTGCCCTGTGTTCAGTTATACAAATCAGATGTCTGACAAAATAACATGAAACAATAAAGAAGCACTTTCAGAAAAGGGCAAGCAATGTAGCAGGTTTATAAGCTTCACTCAGAACACACATTATACGTAGTTTTTAATAAAATTTTATGCAAGTAATGCAAAATCCTCTTAACTTGAAAACGGTAACGTCAGTAATAAGTACTACAACAAATCTGTGCTGAAGTTGAAACAATCACTTCCTATGTTTTCTGTCCTTTTAGCTGTATGGTACATTTCTGCACATTTCCCAGGGAGTCATTTATTATCTTCTTGGAACAGTTTTTCTACAGTGACTCACTGTGATTTCTGGAACTCCCATAGGGTAAAATGCAGTTCCCACGACAGTCTTGACCTGCCACCGTTTGGACAATTTCTGGGACTGCCTGACCATAAAACAACAATCACCATACAGGATGAACCCCAAATGCCCACCCTGACCAATATCACTGCTTAACAACAGACAAACTAGAGACCTAAGAAAAAAATGGAAAAAAAAGAAGTGTGGCACAATCCTTGCCCTGATCCATCACACCTACTTCCAAAAATGAAGAGGTGGAAAGCTAGAGAAGTGCTGGTTGCACACATTAGACATGGAAATCAGAGCTATTAACAGCTATTGACATCCAAGTACAGTGAGAGCACAGGGAGCCCCATGCTCCAGATTCCACCCTAAAACCTCTTAGTTTAATTATAGTAAAATATATACAGACTTTATTATCTTAGGCTGAAAGCATGCAAAAAAAATTATCTTGGAACATGTTTTCCTGCAGAACTTCAAGAGAGAATGTCAAGGTGGGAAGCTCTTTTCTAAAGGTTTAGCAGCACTTTGATAGGGTTACAGTGCAAGTCTCCCAGTAAGAATCCCTGTTGACATCCAAGAGAAGGATCCCAGATAGATAACTTGATGTCCTGATACCCTAATATGCAACTCAAAGTGCTTCTTAGAAAAATTAAATGTATTTTTTCAAAATCTACCAAATTTTAAAAACATAGAAAAATCACCTAATGTGGGAAAACTAATTTAATTTGGTATATTTCAAACTCATTATGTCAAACATGACTCTGCATAAAAAAATAAGATATTCCACCTTGCAGTGTAAACATGCAAATATATTGCTGTATTCAAATGTATTTGAAATATCTCCCTGACTTTCAAATAATTTGTACATATCTCACAATGAAGAATATATTTTTTAACTTCAGCATTGCAAACTCAACTCAGGATCTGGAAACAGATTTGTGCGCCGACTACTGCAGAGAATAGAAAGCTGACTTATTTGTTTACAAAACATAACACCATATAAGAGTAAGCTTGGTAGGAACCAAGTAATACTTTTATTATATGACAAATATAAAGGTGCTGGAGTAAAATGCAGAAAACACCAGTCCTGTTGTGAGCATCCATTACACAGGAGAGTAACAGAAAAGAGCAATCCTACAAAGTTTTCTTTTTTCGCCATAGAAAAACATCTTTGCCTAAACCCAACCTTTCTTCACTGCATTAATACACTTTATTAATTACACTTTATTAATATATTAATATTTTCAAATTAGCCTCTATGTGTTAATATTGATCATATTTCAGACATTATTCACAAATACTGGCGTCGCATGAATCTTCCCCTAAAACAGCAGAAATTTTGTTTGCATAATGATGAGGAGAATTAAAGAAAATAATTTTCATTTATTGAAGTTAGTGACCCAAGAGGTGAGGGCAGAGGAGCAGTGCTGTACTCTGATGCAGGCCAGGTAGATGAACTGTTTCTGCTCCCCATGCTTCTGGATTATGCCAACAAAGCATGCTGAACACAACCTGAAAACATGGGCTCTACTCTGCAACTGCTTTTTAATACAAAGTGAAGCTTGCATGGTTTTTTTCAACAAATTTGTGGATTAATTCAAAACTAAAGTGTCATTTTCTACAAAAAATAGAAATGGAGGAAAAATTGCCCACAGTGAAGTATAAAGCAATTTAGATAAATAGGAGTTACTCCCAGACCTCTGCACAAGCCTTGGACTGAACATGACATTTAAGATTTTTGGATCAGCACTCTTGTATTTCATACAGTACTTTAGTCCCATCACTACTATCCTCCTGTTCCTAGAATCAGCACAACTACAAATATAAATTAAAAGGCTGTTCTTGCATACCTCACATCTGGTTAGAGTTAGGAAGTACTAAAAATCATGTGAGGAAGTTTATTCTTTCAGGCTGTTGAGCTTGAAATTCTTGTTTTTTACTGCTTTTGAAAGAACCTCAGAGGCAAGTGGGTCTTAAAAAGGGATGGCTATTTTGCTTGCCACTGCAAGAGACTCAAATTACTTTGATGGGCTGAGCTATGGCTTTGAACTTAGAAATAACCCATTATATATGTCAATGTATGCAAGATAACATAGAAAACAATTCACAGCAACCAGTGTGATACTAAAACCTCTCCTCCCCAGGCTTTGCACACAGTAGGTGCCCACACTGACTGCACAGTGCACCAAATGTGTGTCACATAGCTGCAGACAAGATTCAGGGGGTGGGTGGTTTTGCCACACCATACATCTGAGTCTCCGTTATCACTGCCCTGACACTGGTATGGGGTAGAGGGCCCCATACTTCTGAAAGAAGAAAATACCAACCCTCTCTTAGAGCACGTGCTTTGTGTCCATAATGTGCCCACTTCAGGAGCAATAAAGATTTAGCAAAATAATGCTGAATTTCTCCAGGATAATCATCTATGCCTACACACTCAGTATCCTACTGGGGTGGAACAGGAACTTCCAACCACACAGACATTTTGTCAGCAAAGCAGCATGAGTCTGATTTCCCAGAGCTATTCCCATGAGGTGGTGTGCAGCATAGTCACAAACAGTGGCTCTGAATGACTTTGGTCACCTTTAATGTCTCCTAAAAATCCACCACTTCCAAGGCAGATGGTAGGCTACACCCCCAAAGAGCAACTTCACAGGAAGCCTTTGCTCTGCGTGGGGATGCTGCCTAGGGAAGTTGAACTTTTGCTCCTCCTCTTCTATTTCCACCTGTTTTTTCCCCTTGAGTTTCATCACTTGTATGTCATCCCATTCACATTTTACTCTCCCATGTTGTAAGCTCTCTGCTCCATTCAATGTCCTTCAAAGGGGTACTCACGTGGAAGTCACTCACAGGGTCACCCAAAGCATTTCCATTGAAGAATTTGTGTTTGCTGCTTGTTTGCAAAGTTATTTGTGCTCTGTATGCTCTGAGTAGTGATAAATGCACCCAAACCTTCAGAATCATAAGAGAGGTGATGGGAATAGCTGAATTTCAAAACACAGGTTTTCATGCAACTGTGAGAAGATTTAAGAGCAAATGGTAGTATTAACGAAACAACATTTTTGTTTACTGCATCAGTTACAAGTTACACTTGAGGAATGACACTCCTAACAGTGTCAAGAAGAAGTGGCGTTTATAAGGAGTAAATTTTAACCCAAATAGGATCAAAAACCAAGAAAAATTCTTACTTTTTTCTTTTCCTTCAGAGAAATGTCTATGTTTACATGCCAGTGTCATAGAAAAGATTCTCAATAGCTATGTTGTGGGTGTCTTTTTTTGTCTCCCCAGTGATTCCAGAAATTAAGAATATTTTGATATATTCTACTGTCATCTATTAAAAAAAAAATCCTTTACATAACTAGCCAACTGGTGTGCAATAATCATCTCCTTTCCATAAACCGTGTTGCCTGTACTGACTGTGGTACATTGGGGTGACATGTCCCAGGCAAATGCAGCAGTTTTCCCTGCCACATTTGCAAACTAGTCCCCAGAGAGTGACTGCCAGTGGATGTTTCTTAAAGGGCACAGTGAGATGACAAGTACAGAGGATTCTTGCAACTACCTGCCCATCTATGAACCATTCTCTTAGATTTACCAGGAATTTCTACCTCATCTTTATTAACTGTTATTCTAAACAGAAGTCTTGCTGAAACATGGAATAAAAACTGTACTGCTGGTGACATTAGACATGCTGAAGGGAAGAGTCATTGGTCACTTGTCTGCTAATCACAAGAAAACACTACTGCAAGATGGATGATCCATATTATTGATACCACAATGGTGTCACTGGGATGGAAAATTATACAGGCTTTCTTTTTGTCTTTTTCACTATTTTTTCAGAATGCATCACAGACAGTAGTAACATGAAACTCGCTCTTATTTGAAATGTAGTGGCCTAGAAAATACATAAACTGATGCCAATGTGTCTGCTATAGAGCAAAAGAATCCCAGGGGGCTCCTGTTACAAGATTATTCCAATACAGGTCAACTGTTGCAATATTCAGGAGCCGAAATATCATTAAAGTAGTTATTCTCTACTATATCCTTTCCTATCTAACACCTTTTTGAGCAAAAACTTTGATGTCTCCTCCAATAGATGTCTTCCAATATGCTGATCTGGCTTGTTGCAAAAAACACGGGTGATCTGCAGAAACGAATCTTGTGTTTTCAATGCTACAAAGTGGTGTGTTCATGTGGTTCACTCTGCACCACAGTCTTATTTCCTGACTCCTCTGCATGGATACAAGAGACTTCATGTATTATCTAACTGGTAAAATTAGGATCTTCTTTCCCTCCAAAAGTTCTAGCAATGTAGGCTCACTTTAAGAGCAATTTTCTATATGATCTGGCATGAACTTTACTGCCATGGAAGGCATTGACAGCAGGGAATGATTCCCTTCTAAAGCTGCAAGATATATTTTAAAACCAGGAGAGGAACCATTGTGTTTATTCATTTATGCTTCTGTAGTATGCAGTACAGAGCCCTCCCCCTCCTCAGCATCACTGGGGACAATCAGTGGTAGTTCAGTCTTTCCTCAGCCTTTGAGCAAACTTTCCTGTAACTCTTACAACTTAGGCTGACTACCTGCAATGCCATTTGCTGCTGCAATGACTGTCAATTAACATATGCAAATTACAAATTAAAATATGCAAACCATATGTAGATTACACTTATTTTTAAAAGGCTCACCTAAAGAGGGGGATGTAACTGTCACTTTTAACAATAGCAAACACCTAATAGCAAACGCCTACATGTAAAACTGCTTAAAATGACACATCCGTGGTGCAGCATTGAAGCACACCTGAACTTATATCCCCTTTCACGATGTCAAATAAGTTTTTATAGGATTTTTTTGGCATTTGTCCATGATGTATAGCATACATATGCCTACTAGAAAATGCTTTTAAACAGAATATCTGGGAATATTGCAACAGATAAGCCTGAACAGAACAACCTTTCCACCGAATATGTAATTGACCACATAATGCTCTATAAGACAGACAGCAAGTACTAAAACCCCTTGTACCATGAATAAAAAGGAATTACTTGGCTTGGATTATTAAGTCACTGCTTTTCTCTGAAAAGTTGAGCCCTGAAATGGAATCACAAACTCATGAGGAGGTCCAGATGCTTAATTTATAATCATTTTCCCTTGGAAATCTTGAAAGCAAATTTCAAAGCCTCTCCCATGTCCTCTATAATGTCGTATAGCACACAGTAAACTGGGGGCAATTATTTAATCAAGAAGCAATTAACTATTTTCACTCATGTCATAAGGATGGGTACTGAACATGTGGCAAATTTGAAAGCCTCAAATGCTTTCCCTGAAAATACTGCTCTTACAGCCTAGTTCCTAACCTAGGCACAGTTGGACAGATGGGAGCCACAAGCCCAGGAGGAGACACCACAGAAGCCTTGTGAAGGCTCCTGCCCAAACCAGGGCTTGGTGGTGGCTGGAGTTGCCTGAGCAAGACAGTGCATGACAGAAGCCCCTTTCTCATGTCTGTGACCTGCAGAGGAAGAGCAATAGAAAACAGCAGGGATGGCCACTTCTAAAATAACTGCAGCTCTTTCCACATGTGACTGCACTCTAACAGTATGGTTTGCAACCATTATTTAATTGTAATTTCGGGTAACCATTTTGCAGTAATTGATGGCTGAATAAGAAATCCAACAACTGCCTATATGTCTGAACAAATTATACTCTGCTTATAATACCTTCTTAACTCAGCCACCCACTATGGTTGAAATATTTGATTGCTAAATTGATTTTTCATTAATTTAATCTTCAAGGATGATTATTATTCTGAAGCTGGACCACACACAATAAAAATAGGCATTTTATTAGTCATATAGTCACAGGCCACATAGGGAAAAAGACATAAGCCCTGGCTGATGTATAATTTGTTGTTCCAATGCCAGCTTGCAGAACACCATTACCTCATCACAGTTGGTCTGATAGAAGCAAAAAGAAATTTGAGACCCATAAGTCTTTCTAAAAATTCTTGACCTTGAAAATATGTAAGGACTTGGAAGAGATTATTAAATAGCTGTAATAATAAAAAATAATCTCAATACCGAAATTTTAAATTAATGAAAGTTCTTTCTCATTTTAGAAGACATTTGTTATCAGGAAGACAGTGTTCCCTGAAAGTACTCAGTAATAGTTTCACAGTAAATAAATGTTTTTAAAAACATGGAATGTCACCAGCATAAAATACATCCTTGCAAAGATTACAATCAATTATCAAAAGGTCTTTAATGCACTCTACAAATACATGTCACTGAAACTACTCACACAAATGTTTCTGGAAGAGCAAGAGGGAGACTGTAATGCTTTACCCATGAAAACTTGTTTGGAAGAAACTACCTCTACTTCAGTGAATAAAAGATACGGCAAGCTACATAAATTAGGGGTCAGTGCAAAATTCCTACTTGCTAACACTTTCCAATTACCTCTTTTTTTTCTGGTAGTCACCATTTTGTAGTTCTTAACTATCCCAGCAGAATACTGTCGACCTCCTCATGGTCTAGAGAGGCCAGTTTTATTTCTAAGGTTAATATTCTCCCTTTTGGCAAGATTTTCATTTTATTTCTGGAAGTTACCCAGACCCAAAAGGCTTCACAACAGTATGCCCATCAACTAATGAATTAATCATCTACACCAAAAATGCCTAAAGCCCTGGACTGACCTGAAACTAGTAATATCTCAACCAAATTAGATCCACCAAGGACCACTCTTTAATACTGGATTTTAAAAAAGGGAAATAGAGAATAAATGAGGAAAAACTAATTTCTGTGTAATTTCTCTCCATATTATGGGCACATAAGAATTCTAACAGCTTGTGTGATGAAAGTGTGATGAAAGGAAGTGCACTAATACAAAAGACAGAGATGGTTCTTGACATATGTCCTTTTTGCTGCTTAGCAACATGTCAGTGTTCTGTATTTTCTGTTTCAACTTTCTGCAAAAAGGATGTTTATACTGGAAGAATTGATTTTTTGCAGAACTGTATGCACAACCTTCTGCAGAGTTCGCAATGGTAAAGTAGTGGATACTGTGCTCTGGGAAGAGCCCAGAGGGTTCTGTAATTGAAATAGTAAATTTTTTTTCAAACAAGACAAGTATTCTGCAGCAGTGTGAGCCAAGCAAACCAAAGATGCTCACCTCCCTAAGAATTTTCTTCTCCTTTCTCTTAATGGCAACTCTTGTCATTAAAAGTGCTCTGTTAAGGCATACTGTTTCCCCTCCCCCACTATACATCCATGACTGTAAAGGAGTAAAGTGAAGAAACACTTCATGGTTGAAATTAGGTAACCTTTGTTTGCCAGACCTCCTTTCTTTTCTTGCATATATTTTAAATTTATTATTATTTCCTAAGGTTGGAATAGCCCATTAAAAGCATTTTTAATGGGAAAAATTTCCTGGTTTTTAATTGTTACTGACAAACACCTGAGGATCAACTTTTTATCTAACCAGAGCCTTTGCACTTATCATCCTGATAGAAATTATTACCCTGATAGAATTTTTACTGGTGGAATTCACATTGCAAGGATCTTAACATCCAAGAGGTTCCTTTCATAATCTATGCCAAATTAAATCTCTTACTTCAGTAAAACTTACGGCTACACTTTTCCAGCGAAGTGGGTGTAGAATTTTGCATGCAATATAGAGAACAGACACTACTGGTTTTTGTATTTTTTAAGATTTGCACTTGTCAAAAAAGAAGGAAATTATACCAGTAAATTTTACTGGTGTTAAAGGTGTTTTATATCCTCTTAGAAGCCCAGATTTGTTTGCACCCATTATCTATTTCCTTTGCCAAAATTATGAAACATAGGTTTCATATAAATAATTCCATACATTTTTCATACTGCAATTGGCATTTACACAGCCTATAGTATATCTAAGAAATACATAAATATTCTGAGTCTGAGTACTTTTGAGCACTGCTGCAGGTATGAATGAGAACATCTGAGTATTTTGAACAATGTAGTTATAAATAAGGATCCTCTTTCCATACCTCTCATGGAGAGTTCGTCTCACTGTTTAATAACAATTTGAGGTTAAATAAGTTGGCACAATCTAAGCAAGCTGTATGCGTCACATATGATGCATACACAGGTGATTAAGCAATGAAGAACATAAGACTTTGTAAATTTGCAGATTTAGTTCCCAACTGACCCAGCAAAACACATCACACCGTATAAACCTTTCCACGAGTTTACTGAGCTCTCTCTTAAAACCAGTCCACTTCTCTCTTCACTGATGGTACGGATTCAGACCCTACTATCTGATCTCTAGAAATGTTCTCTTAATTTCTAGCCTGTATTCACTCATGTCCACTTGTCACTCTTATATTACTGCCCTAAACAAGCCACAACCTTTTATTTTGTTTGCAGTACATTTAGTTTGCTTCTGTATCATTCAAATCATCCCCACAACCCTTCCTAACACTTGCATCACTTGGATTTAATCTTCCTTAAAAGCAGGTGTACAGTTTTTCAAAAAGCAAGCTCTCCAGTGCTGCTATATTAGCATTTTCCCATCTCCACAGGAAAAATCTCATTTGATACTTTCTAGGATCACATTGCTTTCTTCACAGCTGTATCACAGTGGTGACTCATAGTTATTCCATGACTGATTGTTACACACAGGTCTTTTGCCTCCTCTGTTGTTTTCAACTGATAAGTCTCTAGCAGAAATTCTTTCCAGCAGCCCTTAAGTGCCATCAGTATTCTTAAATTTCATCTTATTTCTATTACTTTAGTCCTCAAGGTCAGAACATTTCTCCTGCATAATATTCTGATCATCCTTTATGTCAATGATACCTCACAATGTTTTGCCACCACCAAATTCCATTCCTCCAGCTCTACATTTTGTGTCAAAACCATTAATTAAAATATTAAGTAAGTTAAGTACTCAAGATTGATCCTTGAAAAATTCCACTGATATGCTCTTTCTAGTGTGACAGTTCTCCATTTAACATAACCTGTTGTGATGGCTTTTTCACTCAGCTCTATTCCATTCTGCAATGCTGCTACTAACATCCACCTTGTTCAGCTGGACTAATAATTTCCCATGTGTGATCCTTATCAAATGTTGAACTTTGACTAATATCAGGCCTACCACATTTTCTGAATGTCTAGTTCCTCAGTGTAGACTGGGATAATAACTTTGATAAATCTATGTTGCATTTGCTTGAATGTTCTAATATTGTGGTTGCATAAAACTAATTTAAAGGTCAGGCAAAATGAGACTAGTAAATCACCTCTTAGGAAAATTGTCATTAAAGAAACTTTATTTCACAGCAACCTATGAAATAAAGACAACTTTAAAATTAGCTATTAACCAGCAGTGATCTAAAAAGTTGTAAGAAAAAGTATAATTTATAATGTAGATTTGATATAGAGCCTTACAACACAATGTGTAGCAAGAAACAAACATTCTTTTATGAACTTTTGTTCAAAACATAACTATCCTCCTATATCTATTAACAAACTAAATATTCAGCGTATTCACAATACAGGAAAAGAACTGAAAAACACAGATCTGTGAAAATCTACCCAGTTTCTTTCACATTGACTATGGAGCACAGCAAAAAAATAAGTTCTAGGTAGAAAAATTAAAAATTACAAAGACATTAAATTTTGCTCTTCAAACAGCACATTTTCCAGGCTGGTTACAGACTTGATTAGTGACTGATTAGCACTGTGCTCCAGTAAGGGTTTTGACTTTTCTGTTGCTAGAAAGTAAGTGAACATAGCTGTTAGCCTAAATTCAGTAGTTATTATGTGGCTGTGGAAAGAGTTTTTGGAAAATGTTCTGCACCACTGGACCCATTTTTTCCTGGAGCTTTTTAGATCTTTACTGGGGAACTGTATTTGCCCAGAAGGCAATCACTAAGCACTGATAACAAGGATGTTTCTGAGAGCATGTAACTAAATTAACATGCCTATCCACAGCTGAAAGGAAGGTCTGACCAGGCTGTAACACTGCAGCTTGCCTGGGCTTTAAACATCACATTGAAAGCAACTACAGCTAGTGAATCTGGCACTATATATCTCATTTGAAGGGATGTTCTGAATGAAAGACTGCCCAGGCCCAGACCAGAGGGCATCTGTGCCTCCTGGGATTGCCTCACTGCCTTCTGCTTTCTGGAACTGCACAATGTCCTGTCTGGGACATGCTGGGGGTGCTCTTGCCCCTCTTGATGTGATGGAGGCTGCTGAAATGACCCAGTATGATTTAGGAGGTCAATATGACAGCTGTGCAGCTGCTGTACAGTTGACTCCTGATTTACCTGGATCACAGGACAATCACTTCTGTAGTCAGACAATGGGATGGGGGCTACCAAACAGTTCTGAAAAGAAAGCCTGCAGGGTACTTCAGCCATAAGTTTGGAAATACTGCCAAGAATACGTCAAATCACCAGTTCCCTCCAGAATATTACATTAAGGTCAGTTCTGCAGCCTTAGCTCCAAGTGACTAAACGATCTGGGTGTGGGATGTTTCAAATCCTGTTTAAAGCTCAGGAGTGATGACCCTTTTCCTCTGGTGCAGTGTCTATCATATAATAAAGTTAGTTTCTGCAAAAGCTTTCTTCTCTCACTTCCACACTTTGAAGAACAGGTTTTGAATTTATTTCCTTCACCTTGGAATTTATGAATATAAACCTGTAATGTAAAATATTTCTACAGTTTAAATATGATTTATCCATGATAGTGAATGGGTTCCTGTTATCATTGCACTAAATTGATCCTGTTTCCCAAAGTTGTTACAGACCACTAAGAAATGCTGCTGCCACCTCAGAGATTGTTTGGTTATTGAAATTAGTAAGACCTTCTGGTACATCCTCTAGCATACATGAAGGCAAAGTTAGAGCTAAGTAGAGGAATGACAGGAAGGAACAATCTAGCCACACATTTCTTCCAAGTGGGAAAAAAAATAAAATACTGCAGACAGAAAGAGTGGGATTACAAATCAAAAAACAAAACAAACAAACAAAAAAAAGTGGTCTGAAGACTGAATCAGATGATGTTGAATAAAAGATGAAAACTATTTTTCCCTGAATTAAGTTATTAGTGAGGACTATCAGGCAGAATCCATTTTCCCCTACACTCCTGGAATCAGAAATGAAAGTTATAAGGTATAGTACCATATACATTGGGAAGGAATGGCTGAAAAGGTGGAGGAAAATTTCCTAGATTACCACAGTACCTTCTCTTACTTTCTGTTAAAATGTTATTTATGTATTACCACAGATAGAGTTGGATATAATTCATGTTTTTCTATGTGATGAGCTAGGCTGTGCATCATTTTCTAGAGCAGCAACTCACATGACTGTGGTATTGAATTTCTCCACAAGCAGTGCTTCTGCATGGAACTGCAGCAGTCTGAGCAGGAAAGTCAGTGGGGATGGGTCCCAATATTTCACATTATGGAAAGTAGCAACAAAACAGATTGAAAAAAACCAGTTCATTACTGGATGAGCTGCTTCTATTACTACAGGAACTGCAGGTGCCAGAATAATTCCTTGTTTGCTGTACATATATCCCTGGAACTTGCATTATCTTTAAGGACAAAGTTGTCTTTGTAACCCACCATGTGGGCACATGTACTTCACTGATCTCTCTCATGGATGGTAGTGCATTTGCTCACTCTTTTGAAAAATTCCTTTCCTAAAGAAACCCAAGCAAGTTAGGGGAGTACCATTCTATTCTATCATCTTAAGAAAGGCTCCAAATAAAAAAGGAATCTGTTCTGTAACATGTTGCCTTCATTTCTGTGACTTCATGAATGAGTCTTTCCTCTGGCCTTTCCTCTGTGACTGCAGGGTTTCTGTTCACAGCACTGCATATCCCCATGCCAGAGCAAAGCAACATGGCACAAGGTAGTGCTGACATGGTTCATGATGAAGCCCCTCAGTTGGCCTCAAGTTACACGGCTCACATCTGCCACAGCAAACTCTCTACCTCTACCAACAAGCAAGGCGTGCCCTTGATGGTGTCTGGTCTCCTGAGTAGCTTCTAAAGGCTGCCCTGGTATGTCAAGCATGCATAGATGCTACATAATCTACTGGACAAAATCCTGTGTTTAGATTATTTGAAAGCAGGTATAGTGCAGGAAAAGGTCTGCATGAAATTCCTTCACACCTCTGTACAGCAGAGTGGATATGAAGTAAATAAAATTTAACTCGTCAAAGTGAGCTTCTGGTTAACTACTACTTCTGTCTTTTAATTGTTTTGATAATATAGGCTTAGTTTGCTATGGAAGAAGAATAAGTCATGGTTTATTCAAACAGATATGATGATGTCAAACAGCATAGTGAATCTGTAACCAAAGTTTAAGCTGAAATAGCTCACTATTGTATGAACAGTTACCTCATTATTTTATACATGTCTGAGGTGGCATGTCTGTGTACACCTACACAAACATATTCCAAATATAATCACCAACAAATCTTGATTACAAAATAAAGGGAAAGCTTTAAAAATCTAACAGATATTATCACATAAACTTTATAAAAATTACATACAACAGGCCAACATGCAAAATAACTGTTTTAAGAGTTTATATTTGGCACTCAGATAAGTACCTTGTACTTAATAGTCAAAGATGTCACCTAAACAGAATGCTCTTCAGACATTTTAAACTGTGTAAAACTCGACATACCCTTTCTAACTTACAGCTTTTTTTCCAAGCTATATGACAAATGTCTACACACTTTAAATAAAATAAATCTCTGCAAATCCAATTTGCAGATTCATCATATACAAACCTCTTCCAAAAATTCCTAAACACTGTTTTTGTCTACATACATAATATGCGAACACACATATTGTAACCACCACCAAAAATATTTTTATAGGATTTTCATCCTTCCCAAAGGACTTTCAAATCAGAATTCAGGATCTGATTTGTACATCCTCACTTTGAAAATTCTAATGTTCCTTGCCATTTATGAGGTTTTAATTTAAATAATCAAGAAATACATTAATTAAAAATTATATGTAGAGGAGTAGCAACATGTACCTAGACATGACCTAAAGGATGAATTAAGTAAAAGCTGAGGTATAATCAACACTCTGCACATTTTGGTAAGCTGGTGTCAGATTTTTCTCTGAGAAAAGTGGTTCCTACTGGGATGTTATTTAATATGGTAGAACAGATTCTAACCAGCTGCTCCTTTTATATCCAGGGAAACAAAAAACCAGACTGGAGATATCTTGCTATTACTTTTGCAAGCTGTTACTTTGAACAAGCTACTTACAATACAGAAAACAGCTATTGATTCTTTAATGAGTGGAGTGCATAGCACAGTATTTGATCTTGCATGCAAGGCATTTCTTCCAATGGAAAGTTATTTGACAAGAGAGTACAAAATAATAGAATATTAACAGGAAAAATCAACAGCACACAGATGCAAAGGTAAACACCAAAAAATAAATAAACATATAATACTATCATAGGTAAATTTGTGAAGAACTTTGCCTGTGTTATTACATTAACTGCATTAGTCATGTAAATCATAGCTAGGTGAAAAGAACAAGTTTGGCGTTTTTTCATACAGTGATAGTCTTTGTATTAAACAGTCTAAAAGGCAAACTCCTTCAAATGGAATAGTAAACCACGTGCTGATCCATAGAGGCAAATTTTGATATCCAAAGATAAAAAAGTTTCAATTGTAAATATTTAAAAGGTTCTTGGCTATAAGAATTGTGTATATATTAAAGATTATTAATTTTATTATTATATTGCCTCTTACAGCCTTACATTCTCAATTTTATCAACCCAATACAGAATTTGACTCTGATAGTTAGAAGCTGAATATTGTCATAAGTATCCAGTGTCTCTGCTGACCACTGACTTGGCAGCTGACCAAAAATTTTCCAAGGAAACCCAAACCCTTCCAGTTTTAATTAGTAGACTGTATGTAGCATTCTTCCTGACCAAGGGTGTAAAGAATCATTAAATAGCTATAGCAATCAGATAAAAAATTGATGTATTGACATTATTTCCTCTCTTAAAATATCTTTCCTAACAGCAAAACTCTCTTACCTTCTATCAGCTAGAAAACCACCTGATAGAGTACTAATTCTCAATACTTTTATGCACTTACAAGCTATCAAATGGTATTAAAAATGGCCAACTATAACACTAATGTACCTTCTCCTAGAAAGACTAAGGGGTTTATTTTCACTTTTCTATGACAGTGGATCTCATGTAGAGTGCTACATGCTTCAGTGCTGGATATACATTAGCCCTGTGGCAATTTCCTTGGAACTCCACATGAGAGACTCAAATAGCCTAGAGATAGACTTGTGATCAACTGATATTTCTTATAAAATCCTAGGTTGGACTGGCTAAATGCACCTAATGCAATGGAGGAGACAGTATTTAAATATTTAAATATTTAAACTGTAGTTAGCCCTGTGCTTTTCATGTGCAAACCATTTAGTAATTTATGTTTCCTTTATAAGATTATGGGACATTCATTGGCATATCAGGTTCAAACCAGAGAAGCCAAATTGCTGAGGGACATCTTTGTCTTATTTCTCAGGGACAGCTCTGACTGTCAGAGGGTTTTGTGCAAAAAGCTATGATTAGCATGTTTTTGGGGCACACTGCTCTGCTTCAGTGTGTGCAAATATACCATCTTCCTCCTTTGGTTTCACAGAGAAGCGACATGGGGTTAGTGAGTGTTTGCAGATGTTCTCACAGTAAAAGTTGTTTGGAGGAAAATATTTAGCTTTTAAAGCAGGTTAAATGTAAGTGTGTATTACCTGGTATTAAGTACAAGCCCCAACAATAGCAGCATACAATTCCTGTTCAATTATCTGAGGTACCAGGTGACATTCAAAGGACAAGATCCAGTGTAGAACATGACAAGTTGAATGTGTTGGGATATTTCAGTGAAAAGCTGGGTATATCAATTTGATTTCAGCTCAGGGATGATGAAGGTACTTTCTAATGCTTTTGTGCAGGGGTGAAAAACGAGTTAGTAAATGATGGCAAGAAACCCTTCTCCAAGCACCAAGATGTGGTGTTAGGTACTAAGGATCCTATTCTCTTAGTAATAAGATTTTATGACCACTTCAGTGTTTTCTGACTGTTTTATCTTTCAGAAGTCTTTAAAATTAAATGCAATTTCAAAAAGTTAAATACCCTGCTGTGGGTTTACATTCTGTGTACATCCAAAACAGCTGTCCTGTACATTCCTTCATTAAGCAACTAGGGAATGCTAATATTAAATACAAAACAGACACATATTTTCTTTCTCTTTCAAAAGTGAGAAATTCAAAATAATAAACATTTTCTATTGTTAATTAAACAATATATGCAGATATTATTCAAATCCATTTTCAAAACACATTGGCTGACTAGAGAACTGCATAGCTGAGTCACACACACACCAGGACAAAAGTCAGTAAAAATTACAGCTGTCCATTGCAGCTGTGGTATCCATTATGCTGGCATTTAACAACAGCAAATAGAAATCCCACTGGAGGCCAGAAAGCTAGAGAGAAGAATGGACTATAAATCAAGCAAACACATCACTGTTGCACTTTTGAATGACATCCATCCATTTGAGATATTTAAGTAATGGATAGGCAAATTGTGACAATATTATAAAAAATATTCTTAAAACACACCACTGAATGTCATTGCAGTTTTTAGGGATACAGTTAACAAGAACATCACATTCATGTGACTTTTTGTACATGTCTAATTTTAACACAGAGATGCTGGGCTGGTTTTTCCTTCTGATACTTACCATCTTTGAGATACACAGTGCCAATAGGTGTCTTAACAAGGGCTGGAACTGTGTCTTGTTACATGAAACTGAAGAGGCTGGTGGGTGTATCTGGCCCATGTGTCACCCATCAGGCAGAGAAGGGTGGAACAAGAATATGTCCTTCAAGGATATAGTAAGAAAAGGTTTTTCAATTTTGTTTGATGGGATATGCATGTTCCTGGGGATATAACCTACAAATAGAAGCACCCTAAAAGAAAGGTGATGCATAGATGAAAGTTATATGCCTGCAGTTTAACCTAACCTTAGTGGGCTATTTTTGTGAATCGGTATATGCTCAAACTAAAAACATCTAATATTTTGGCACAATCCTTCCCAGTAGGAAATTAACATGTAACCTAGGTGCTGTCTTCAATTTTAAGCTCCCTAGGAGATAGAGTTTCACTTGACCCAGCCCAAGAGGTACTTCTAATTTTAGGGGCCTAATCTGACTCTTTCATTCCCCCTAATCTGTTGGAGATTCTTCCATTTCCATTTCACCAAGAAAATTGACCTTTAAGTTAAAAAAAACCCCACCAATCTCCCAAAATTTCTTATTGTACCATTACAAAATACAACTTGAAGACTGGGGGAATTGAGAAAGAGCACTGGGTTTCCTGTGCTGCCATGGTGTTTGGGCCCTGGCTGAACTCCCAATGAAACCCATGGGATTAGCAAGCAGTGGCTGTGAGCTGTACATCACACCTTCACAACTGGGACCTCACAACAGCTCCTGTGTGGGCTGATCAGCACAGGGAGGGTAGTCAACAGGAAGAAGAAAACTACAAATTGTTAAGCAATTGAATAGAAGTCAGTTTTCCCTACCAAATCTCTGGGTCTGTGTCAGGTCCTTAAAATTACATTCATGTATATGGCTGGTTCCACAAGGTATCAGCCTGTCCTCCGACTAATGCCAGCTGGATTGTGCCTGAAACATCCAGTGATAACTCCAGCACTGGAATGGGGTGGCTAAACAAACCACAGCTTTCCTTTCAGCTGCCCAGATGCCTGGGCAAGGTTTCAGCCCTGAAGGACAATGCCACAGGAGAAACTGGATCACCAAATAAACAGTCCTTAGTGAGATGGTATTTCATGGCACTTATTTCAAGCACTTCTCCAACACCAGCTCTGGTGATTAATTCTGCCTGCAGTTTGCAATTTCTCCTCTGCAATTTCTGTTATTTACCTCTTGTCCTATCCAAAGGTAGTTTTGTATTATTTTATTGTGGGTAGTGGCTCTGTTTCACGACTCAACACAGCCACGAGACAGGGACACTTTCTCACCTTTCTAAGGGTGGCCTAGTCAGTGTAATAGATTCAACTACTATCAGAGTCAGCTAGCAACTACCTGGCTGAGTGAGAGATCATAACTACTTTTTATTTTTTGAAAAATCAAAAATTATTTTTATTTTAAAATAATTTGAATTATTCTAGTTGGTTTTTTTGTTGTCAAAATATGTAGGAAATACCTAACTGCTAAGAAAACTACTTCCATTGAGGAGCAGATACAGAAATATTTCCATTTCAAAAAGACTTCACAACTTAAAGACCTGCTGTTCATCCTTATTTTTTATGTAATTTCACAGTTCTCTTTTCCAAAACCATAGTATAGTTTCAGCAAAGCTTCTAAAATTTTATTTTTGTTTCTATGGAACAAAAACTTTTCCCAGTACTCACCCTTTTCCATTGATCTGAAAATGCATTGTACAGAGAATTCACAGTCACTATGAACTGTGGCATAATAAAGCTTTTCTATGTTTCTTTAGAAAAGTGTCTGGAACTTGTAACTTTCTGAAAGTAAATTCACTGTTGTATTCTGTATAATTTCAGCACCAAATCCCAGTCCTGGTTGTGCATCCATGCCCAGAGTTGTGTTTTTCTTTAACTTAACAGATGAGAGAGTTCAAACAGATCAGACTCTTGGTCACAAAACAGATTCTCAGAGCATCTGTTCATGGAAAGCTCTTTATGCAGCTAGAGCTAAGTCAACACATGCCCCAAACCAGCCTCCTTAACATCTGCACCTCAGCACAGCAGCAACTGGGACTTCCACCCTACCTACCCTGGCTAGTAAAGAACTTATGCAGCCAAACACTTCCTAAACAAGCAAAATGTACAATCTGCGTTTGCATGTATCGTCCCTTCCTCTTCCCAGGAAAGAAAAAACTATAACAAACTATAAACCACAATAAATTTACAAGAAAAAAAACAAACCAGGAGTTACATGTTGTCTTCTTTTTTCAATATATGCAACCGTTTCACACACAAAAAACGCATGAAAATATAGAGTGTTAGAGTTTCTAATTTTATTGTCAGTGTGTATGTAGCCATATTTTAACATAGTCTGGATTTTAGGCAGGTAAATTCATAATGTGAATACCACATTAATATTGTAGGATATGATTCTGCAAAAGAGTTATGCATGTATTAAACTTTACATATACAATAAGCCCCATTGAATTCAGGAGCTGGCTTGAAAGAGTACTGCAAACGATACAGTTCCAAAAATAATGAACTGCATTATTCATTACATGTATAAGAAAATAGCACGGTATATACATATGTATGCTTGCGTACATTTTTATTATAGACAAGAGCTCTGGTTAAGTTTGCCTAATATTTTTTATTATAATACATTGGTTTCAGTTGCTTATGTCTTTGCCAAGCTGTAATTTTTTCACTGAAATTTTCCAGACTAGATGTTTGCCTCAGACGAAATTTTATATTTTAACTTTCAACAAAAGCAGTTTCTCTCTCTCCAAAAGAAGAAAGCATGTTAGGAAAACATGTTGTTTGCTTGTGTTTAAAAATAAAATAATTAAAAAGTCATACTCTTTTTCTTTACTGGGAAGTTCATATATCTTGATATGTGAAGCAAGAATGGGAACTATGGAAGGATGAAGAGAAAGGGTGAAATACAAAAGTTTCTCTCATATATAGGATATGGTTGTACTGTGACTGAAAAATCACTTCTCAAATTTCTGATTACCAATGTAATTCACAGACACGTTATGCCTGTCCTTTTTTATCTCTTTTTATATTTTTCTCTGTGCCTTTATATTACAAATACATGGTCCCTTCTGCTTTGCACCAACTCTAGTGCATGTGCAGCCAGGTGACAAGTGAGTTTAGGGAGCTGCTATGGCAGGACAATAACCAGCATTTAAACTAATTAAGATTCTATGGACTGAACTTTGAAAGATGTGATGTGAATGAAGCTGGAAGAGGAAATGTGGGAGAAGTAAAAGGACTACTTAATCTAAAAGGGAATTTTGATGTGACCAAAAAGAATAGCTGTAAGCAATCATGGAGAAATGTAAACTAGAAATTACAAAAAGAGTTTTTAAGCATGACCGCCTTGTATTCTAAAATAACTTTCTGACAGCGGTACTGAAAAACAATCCTAAATAATGGAGCTTGACCAATTTAATAGAGGGATTATATGGCCTGTGGCACCTCACTACTGGACTTACTGCATTTCTCTGTTATAACCCCTTAGTAGCTGCATTCAGAGCCAACTCCCGGGTCACAAAAGCAGTGCCCCTTGATGAGCACCAGCGTAATCTGTCGATGCCCTCTAGAGCACAGGAGAACCTGTGTGGGCTCAGTACAACATGTGCCCGGGTCTGCTGCCAGCTGCAGTGGGAGTGGGTGTCTGCAGGCACTGTAACCCGCCACACCAGCCTCTCATGCTCAGAAAGTCACAGGTTACTGAGCGGGTCACATTTTGCCCTTCTTGCCCTTACCACTCAAGTGCCTGCAGTTGCTGCTAATAATGCAGGAGGACCATCTCAGCATCACAACAGAAACTCAAAATTTAGAAAACTGTGTTACTGTTGGTTTTTCAACTCTAAATTGAGGTCTTGTCCTTGTGTGCAACTTTTAGTTATGTGAGCTCCGGTATTTTTGCCACTGGTGTGGGAAAGGATCATTTAAATACCTTCTGCTAATATACTATATACGTCCTAACTTATATGTGAAAGTGATTGCTACCTATGAAACCCATTGCAACACACTTCTTTAGGCCGCCACGAAGGTAACTCTCTACTTCAGTTCCTCATTTCACTGCATGCTATAGTTCATGCATTCCCTTAGGACAAAATTTTTATTTTTAGAGAAGCCTCTATTTGCTGACTGTTGTGAAAGGAACACTCAGGAGATGCGATTAGCAGTCACTTGTTTCAGTAAACATTGAATGTAACATATGCCTCTCAAGTAATGTGTATCCAAACATACAATTTACAAATAATTAACATCATGTTAATTAGTCACATTAATTTATGCCACTTTGTGGAATTATTTCCTCAGAGTCTTTAGGAATGCTGCCAGCAGTTTGAGCCAAAGAGTGTGAAAATTTGCTTGAAGTAACTGTTGTGACTGGCTGTGACACACAGCTTGAACAACAAGCAACGAGGGGCCACAAAGCCTGACTGAAGAGCGCGGAGGCGCCGGGGTGGATTGGTGCTGACAGCGCCGGGCACGGGCGGCAGCCGGGCAGCGCTTCCTGCGTCCTGCCCCACGCCTGTCTCTAAAAAACACAGGCAGGAGGTGCTCAGCAACATCCTGACAAACTCTTGTAATTACTGAGGGTGATTTCAAATGGTGCATCTTAGAAAAAAAAAAAAAAAAAAGCTGTTGAAACCAAACATAACTTCAGAACTGATAAATGCCAAAATTAAGCCTTAACTTCCCCAAAACAAAAGAGAAGCCATTTGGAATACTGGCACAATCTCAAAAAAATCAGGCATGGCTATTCTTAAATGTGTGAGAATGGAGCTACTAAACACAGCTGTACATTTCAGTAATACAATATGAAATGTGCCTTGTATACAAGAAGAAAAAGAGTTGCTGTCTGAGAATTGAGATGCTGAGGCCAAACACAGTAAGAAACAAAGAAGCTATCTGCCATCACTTATGTTTTGTAATCAATAGTTCTGCTTGCATAAGTAATGATTTGTAACATTTGTATTGGGATTGCAACTGTTCAATTTTTAGGAAAAATAAAATCACTCCAGATCAGTAATTGACTGGGCAAAGAATAGCATCACCAATTTCTTCTAATGCACCTGAATTCCAAATTACAGGGATATTAGAAACATCCCAGCTCGCACTATAAATTCATTACATTTCTACAAGAAAAAGAGCAGAGTGAAAAAACACTTCAAGTGATAAATACATGCAGTATTCTAGGAAGGTCACACTATGACTGATAATTAGACACCCAGAGAGTCAGGCAGATACAGGCCCTGAGAAATGTATTAAGAATGTTTTTTTTATCAATCCTTCTTCCTGTGCCAAGGACCATGAGCTATGATGTTAATACAAACTGACTTATGCAGAGGTTAAAAAACTACAGTGTTGTCCCAGACTTGGGGTTTCAGTGCAGGGAAAATCCCCAGCGGTGCCTATCATGCTTTACTGCAGCACAAGCACTTTTGCTCTCCCTAAGACAGGCACAATACTTCAGTGAATGACTTTAACTAGTTGCTGAGAAATAAACATTTTCTGCTGCTGCTCTTTGCACACCTCTTCAGAAGCAACCGCTAGGACTTTAAGCAGAAATGATGATGAATGGTATGGGCCTGATCTGTTGCCCACTGAAATCACTGGACAAAATCCTCTTTTCAGTTTGTACTGTGTACTCCTGCACAGTACTTGTATATATGAGCATATTAGCAAACCGCCGCCTCTGCTTCTTAACAAGCTGTATGGAGAGCAACAGATAACAGTACCATATACAGTGCACAGTAAATGCCAGCTGAGATGACACATAAAGTTTTGAAGTTCTCTATCACCTTTTACACACTTTTCCCACATTCAGCCATAGACAAAAGTATCCATATGCACAACACTGCATGTTGTACAAGTAAAGAATTCATTTACCCAGTCCATCACGGATACTGGAATCACTGTAGGTTATCTACCACAACCAATTCCGCTAGCTACAGAAATAAATGAATAAATAAAGAAATACCGTATAATACACATTATATATATATAGGAATCGCACTATGTTCCAAGCACTACAAGTTGTTTTGGGGGATGTTTATCTGGCTTATTTTTTCTTTTGCTGTCTTTAAAGATAATTAACCAGAGTCTTGTAGAACAGTGGAGTCTTGTAGAACAGTGTCTGAACAAGTAAAAAATACCCAGTAAAGCACAGAGTGACCCTGAGAGTTTGAAAGCAGAGTATCTTTTGCAGGGTTTAGGGGGTTACCTTCCAAGTGATCAGGAACAAAGCAGTGAAATACTTCTCAATGTAAAAGCTCATTTAGTACATTGCACCTCCATTCTAAATTTATTTTAAATGCTAGGAAACATATCCTGTCCTTTATTTGAGCTGATAATAAAACAACCTTCACTGTCCAGATACTTTTGAAAGAAGATGTCCCAGAACTGAAGTATATATTTCAAGGCTTCTCAAGGAATAACTTTAATGACTTAGCTCTTCTGAGCTTCTCTAAGGATGTTGACATCCTCTAAAACAAGGACATTGAAAATATTTATGTAGGTCTAGATTCTCTGCAGGTGCCCTCTGTATTTGCAGGGTTGTGGCACCTTCCACTGTTGAGTTTGATTTTTTTTACGATTAAACAAAATTTCCCCCTAATCATTTTTTATGCTAATTGTGAGCCTTTTGCTAGAGCAGCCGGTCTTGCTGAAAAGCCCCATAACACATTCAGGCATGTCTGACCATATGGCACCTTCCAGTACTCAATAGAAACTCTTCAGTTCTACCTACTATTGTATCAACCCTCTGCCCCTTTCAGTGGGGCTATTCTGCCCACCTGTTGTCTCTCATGTTTTCTTTTGAGTGTAAGTTCTTTCATAGTGCTTTTTTTATATATAATTCATTATATATGTGTATTCATCAGCCCCACAAAATGAACCTAAGTACTAGATGGCCACAAAGCAGACCACATTAGAAACATGTGCCATTAATTAATAAAAAATCAATGGCAGTTATGCTGGAGACATTATCAGAGAGAAGAGTCTAATGCAGGAGACAGTAAATTAGTTTCTAGTTTGGGTTGAAACAAAATTTTCTAAATTAGTTTGAGTTTAATTTATAATTTATAGATGCTGTGCCCAAAAAGAACTGCTCTGATCATCTAGTCTGACCTTGTCTGTACACAGAATAGAACCTTCCTGAGATGCAACTCTTAAAAGAGTTATCTCATTTCATTTTAGTCTCCAACTGATGAGTCTGCCACCTTCCCTAGTGAGCTGTTCCCATGCTAAATTACCTTAATACAAGGAAAATCTGTCTCCTTTGAGGCCAGATTTGTTCAAGTTCAATGTTTACCCACCGGACCCTCATGTGCTTTTGTTTGTGATCTCTAAGCTTCCAACAAGCCTGTCTTCCACAGGTAATTATCCATGTCCACTCCTAAAGTTATGTCTCAATCTCAGTCTCAACTGACTCAGCTCTTTCTGCTCCTTGGATAATTCCTCAAAGATTTTAATTGTACTTCTCTGTGCCTCTCAATTCCATAGCATTTAATTATAGCAGATACTGTTTCACATTCTCTTTCACTGCAGAGGGTAAACTTCTCATTTCATCCGCCATTTCATCTCCTACTTCTCTTCAAACATTGAACAGAATTAATAACTGAATGTTTCTGTATTTTTTAATTTTTTTGTATTATTTGATTATATATTCTTCATATTGCAATGGGCCTGGTCTTGGATAAAAGTGATATTAATTCCTAATATTCTTTAAAATCTTTTTTACTATTTTAATTCTATTTCTACTTATATCTCACTGATTTTTAGCTCCTCTTCTTCACTGCCTGCATTTTTAACCTGTAATTTAAATTCAGTGCTTCTACTTCCACTTCCTCCCGTTATTTCTATATTTATTTGTATTACTTTCTAAAGATGATTCTATATGTCCTCTATTAGCGACTTTTCAGAATGTTTTTCATGTTTATAAAGCCGTGGCCTTTGGACAACCAGGACAATCTCAACAATAACAAAGACTTACAATTCCAAATTTTAGTATAATATTGCCATTCATTTATGCCAGGTGAGCCTTCAGTTTTGGTTAAAAGGTGGGTTTTTTGAAGTACAGCATGTAGACATTACTTGCTGTTGCAACAATTTCTATTCACATTTATAATGATTGTGAGTTGCATATGCAACAAATGCTTTTGATATATTCAGTGTTAACTCCGAGTTCATCTCTGAACTCCCTGTGCTGAACAGTATTTCCTGTGCTAATGAACAAAGATCTTTGCTTCAGAAATTCAGAAGTACCTCTGAATTCTGCTCACATCCAAATTCTCCATCATGGTGCAACCTGGGAATCCTTATGCTCACTAGGATTTATGTGTCTAATGGGAAAAGCCTTTTCTTAAGAGTGGATCAGGTTTAAAAATTAGTGCCTTAGTTGGAGAGAAAGAAAGAATCTGGGATTTCATTTCTGTTATCTATGTACACTGAAAAGTGATGAGCCATGTGCCTCTTTAGAGACCTGGAGAGCTTTTGGCTCATATTAAGATGAATAACTGAGATAAGAATGAAGGTATTATTTGGTCATTTCCTGAAACCATGTAAAATCATTCCCTGAGGTACACTTCTCTGACTTTTCTCAACCTTTTATTTACCTAAATTTTAATCCAGCTCAACTGTTTTATTTAACCATTCCACATTGGAGAGCACTGTTGGGCCCATATGATATTCTCTTATTACATTCAGTCTAAACCTGCTCTTTTTAATTTCTCTCCCTTTCAAGCAAATGGACTTGAACTTTCAAGCAGTGCTGGTCAGTCCATACCCACTCAATTACAATGTTCTTGAAAAGTCTCCCAGAAGCAAATTCCTTCTTTGTTAAGCAGCTTTATGGTTATGCTGTGGCAAAGACAAGTTGTGGTAATGAATCTGGGGGCAGAGACACAATGTTTCTCAATACTTCGATAATCTAACATCTAATGTTGGATATATTTGATAATCTGAACATCTAAGAACAAAAAATATGTTATTGGAGAGAACAGCATGCTTCCTTTGTGGTGTGTAGAGTTAAATGTGCTTCCCAGTGTTTACATACAGATGCAGAAAAGATAGCCTTTACATTTTTACGTAAGCAGAAGCATAAATAAAGCCGGGCATATGCAAGGAATTCTTATGAGAAAGAATTCAAAACAGAGATGTGAAATCTCTCATGGGGTGGGTTTTCATTGTGGGTAATCTTTCCACCTGATTATCATAGAAACAGGCAGATGCATGCAAAATCACAGTTACAAAACAAATTTAATTTACACAGCCAATCCTCGGAGCTGCATGTTTGCAAGTGCAATATGCACTATTTGCCTGGTAGTCAATCACAACTAAACTTGTAAGTCCCTATTAAATATATTAAAAATACAATATTTAAAAGCTTCTACAGTGCCTTGATGCAGATGCTCTGTAGTCTACACTGATGGGTTACTAATCTTATTAAAGTCCGTACTGAATTGAGAGCACAAATTTGTTGTAGACATCATAAATTTATTAGTTTCCAGGAAAAGTTATAGTCTAGAAATAAAATATATTTTTGTTTTCTAGGATCCTTAGGTGTGTCTTCATGCAAGTTCTTCTGAATTTTTTTTTATTCCATTTTAGAGAGTTTTTTAAAAGATCAAAATTGGATCCAGTTTCTTTTTAACACTAACAGAATCAAAAAATCTGTATAGCAAGGTGAGACTGGATTCCCTGCAGGGGGTACTAACCAAAAATATTCATTCATTTAACAAGGGACCCTGTGCCTATGTGGACAATGTGCATCTAGAATTTGAAACAGCCTAAACTTACTTTAGATCTTAGGCTATTAAGCTGTCTTTGTACAAACTTACAGCCAAGCATAAATTTATAAGAAAACCACAGTCAGTGGCTGCAAGCATAACCAAAGTGGGCAAGGGTGATCAGCAGTGAACAAGGCAAGCAGAAACATATAGCCAGGTTGCGCCCTACTGATGTGGAACCACACAACCTGGAATCCAGGGTTACTTTTTAATAAATGTCAATATAGAATTAAAGAGGCACTTTAAAAGGCATTTATGCTGTATTTTCATCTCTTCATACTGTTTTACCTATACATGGAAAATATATAGTCAATGAAGACAACAAGGGTCTAAAAGGAACTTGGGTTTTTTCAACTTTTTAATCTGCTTTGAAATCCTCCTTAGACATATGTTTTTGCTTAAAACAAACAGAGGTGAATAAATCAGTTGATCAGCATTCCCCTAGAGCTGCCTGCATTAACTTTCTTGGCATGATCTCATCACTTAAGTCAATATGACTTAAGAGTTTCTCTAACAGTTTATTTGCCTCTAATTCTATACTGTTCCTGAATCTAAATTTCAGTCTTCTGAACAGAAAAACAGATAGCCCAGAGATTTATTATTACAAGAAGCAGAAGTTTGCCTTGCAGACCTGAAATAGTGAGCTGCTTTTCTTCAGACGCAGAAAGTTCTCCTTATGGTCAACTTTGTGTTTAGGAGTAAATCAGAAGTATTCCAGAAGGAACGTAATCTTTGTACCTGTACCTCAGTACTCCATATTACTAAATGCAATACATGCATCTTTCTTCTCTCTAGATTTCCCTACATATCATTTGGCTGAAAAAGCCAGACAGTCTATTTGAAAAACTGTATTGTGCGGAAATGCCACGTGGACTTGTTTGAAGACAGTGGCTCTTTTTCTCACCACTTCTGAATGCATTCAGGGAACAAGGAGATGCAAATCACCAATTTGTTCACTCAGATGTTTACTTATTGACTTATTTTCCTAAGTGACTACATACTTACAGCCAATAATGAGGCCTTCGTTTTCACCTAACAAAGGCGCATTTGGAAATGAACAGATGTAGGATGCAATTTGGCAGCCGCTGCCTGTCCCCGGTAGCGGGTTGTACAAGCCAGGCAGAGAGAAAAGAAGAAATGTGCTCCTAGTCTAATCCTTGCATCTTCCAAGTGGGGGGCTGGGGACACCCAGACGAGTGGATCAGCTTTTGTGGAGACACAGGAGCGTTGTGCCTGTGAAGCGGCGGGGTAGCGCTGTGCTCTGCAGCACTGCCAAGGCTGGGCATTGGGTCGGCGGTGGTGCCAGCGCTGCCAGCAGCCAGGGCAGTGCTGAGCGACAGCACAGCCTCACGGACAGGGGCTGTGTGC
>PYHW01009585.1:36479-50205 GCA_013186435.1 Turdus rufiventris
GGGCAGTGGGATGGGCAGTGGGATGGGAGCAGGCTCATCTCTCTGCTCTGTGCCTTCCCCTAGCCTGCCCTGTGCTGCTCTCACAAACACTCTTGTGACTCTGCCAGACTGGGAAGCCTTTTGTGAACTCCTTTTTTTTTTTTGTCCTTTTCCCTTCGAGTGGTGTCAAAATCTGGCTCCTGTGCTCTGGAGAACAATCCCTGTCCGCTGCAGGAAGGGATTAGGGCAGTTCTGCCAGAGGAGCAATGTGGTTTTAGGCTGAGCCTCTGCCAAGCAAGCAGAGCAAATCCCGGAATGCCAGGATGGGAGGGACCACAGAGGGTCACTGGTGTCACCTCCCTGCTCCAGCAGGGCCACCCCAGGGCTCAGGGCACTGCAGGGTGTGCAGCCAGCTTGGGATATCCAGGGGAGGAGGCTCCATCCCCTCTGTGCTCTCTGCTCAGGGCTGGGCACTCACCTGGGAATTTCCTCCCTGTGTTCCTGAGCATCAGCTCCTGCCCATTTCTCTTGTCTCATGCAACAAATCCTCTTGAAAAGACGGAAAAATTTTCCCCACCCTGTGGAAATCAGAGCATGGCACCCCTTGTTACCTGCTGGCACTTGGCTCCAGGCTGTGGATTTTTAGCAGCGATTTTTCCAGCTGGGAAGTGCCATGTCCTGCTTGCAGCCTGGGACACCTGGGGACCTGTCCTGCAGCAGCCACACCTCTGGGGTCCCCCTGTGTGCATGGTGCCAGGTAAAACCCTCTGGCACTGCACCTCCAGCTCCTCTTTGGGAGCTCTGCTTGCCAGCAATCCTGATGAACAGGGCCATTCCCCTCTCCTAGCACCCCCTGCAGAACTCTTAATTGCTCTAATTAGGATATTGTCTTAGGAGTTTCCTGTTGCTGAAGCAGCCAGTGTGAGGGCTGTTGGTACAAAGCTGCTTTTCACAGGCTGCCCATCCCTGGTGGTGTTATCCTGCTTTATTTTTCCTGTATTTTCCTGTTCATGGGTAGCTCTGGTGGGGACAGGGAGTTCTCACACTCTGCCTCCCTCCAGACTCACTGCCCAGACATTCCTGCCTAAGGAAAACAGCTAGCTGATAAGATAAGCTGGTGGTGTGGATAAATGTGCATAAATGTGGATAAATGTGCCCTGGGCTGGACACCCCACTGGGGTTTCTGTGCCCCAGTCCTGGCTCCAGGCTGTGGGAAGCTGTGATCCCTCTCCCTGCTGCAAAAGGTTCAATAAAAAGTGGGATACAACAGCTCCCCACATCATAAAAGACACCAAAATCCTTCAAAGTGCATCCACTCCAACCTTTTTATTTTCTGTTCTCTGTCACAAATACTTAATAATAATCTTGGAAGGGGAGAAACAATAGATTAATTGTTGCTGGGGTATTTTATTTTCCTTTAATTCTCCTCCCCGAGCTGGCTGGGAGCAGGATTGGCCCCTCTGTGCTGTGCCATGTTTTGTGTCTGTCTGCAGCTCTGCTGCCCTGTCTGCCCAGCTCCCCGGGGATCTGGCTGGCCCTGCTGGGAATGTGATGTGAGCAGCCCTGCTGGGAGCTTGGAGGGGAATTTTGGCTGCAGGGAGGGTCTGTGGGAGGCTCCCCTGCCTCCCTCCTCCCTCCCACAGCTCTGCTGGGCATGGCTGGGGAAGGATGCTCCACCAGCAAAATCTGGCAGTGGAAACTGCAGAGCTCCTTCTGCTGCCTGCCCTGTGTCCCTCCCCCAGGGTTTGTGGGGTTGCTGTGCATTTTCCCTTTTCCAGGGCTGGGGCTGCTTTCCTTGGCTTCTCTTGGCTTCCAAGAGCACTGTGCCAACCTGCAGAGTCAGCAGGAGCAGGGAGGGAACCTCAGCACCTGGAGCCCTGCCTGCAGCCTGTCCCTTGTCTCCGTGGCATGCCCTGGCTCTGGAGCTGATCCTTTCTGTGTTTTTTTGTGTGTGTGGTGCTCTGGAGGAGCCCTCAGCCCCAGGCTGGGTTTCTGTGGATCTGCCGTCCCAAACTGCCTCCCCTGGTTACAGCCAGCTCTTGTTTTCCTTGCAGTGAGGTTCCAGCTGTTCTTCCCCAGGCTGATGCCCAGGGAAGCTGATGAGCTGCAGTTTGCTGCTGCCTCCCCCAGAGCTGTGTGATGATGGCTGGGACCCCTGGCATCACCCCCTGCCCTCTCCTTCCCCACTTCTCCTCTTCCTGGCAATGCAGGAGTGCTCCAGGCACTCTGCAAAGTCTTTTCCTCCTTCCAGCAACAAAAAAATGAGCAGTTTGTTACTTCCAGGCAGGTCTGATGCTGGTGGCTCTGGGTTGGGCTGGAGCACAGAGGGGTCCCCACACTGAGCAGCTGCTTTGCAGTGCAGCAAAAAGAAATGGAGATGGTGTGGGCTGGAGTTCTGGATGGAATTGTGGGATCAGATGGCTGGGAAGAGATCTGGAGATTGTTTGGGCTGGGTTCTGGATGGAATTGTGGGATCAGATGGCTGGGAAGGGATCTGGCCAGAGGCACACTAGGGGGAGAGCACAGCCTGCACCCTCTGTGCCTTGGAGGCTCTGATCCTCAGCTGGGGCTGCAGCAGGGGCAGGGAAAGCTTCCAGTGCCTCCAGGATGGGCTCCAGAACCTCCAGTGCCTCCAGGATGGGCTCAGTGCCTCCAGGATGGGCTCCAGAGGAGGGAATGGTTGGAGGTCCCTGGGCAGGTTCTGTCTCCTCTCCTGTGTCCTGCCAGTGAATCCCTGCCTTCCCTCACCTCTCTTGCATTTCCTTCTCCAGATGCAGATGCTGGACAAGTTCCCCATGGAAGGAGGCCAGAAGGACCCCAAGCAAAGGATCATCCCCTTCCTGCCAGGTAGGAGAGGGGGCTCCACACAATCCCTGCAGGTTTTGGCGTGGCAGGAGCATGGTTGGGAGCACACACAGATTTTAGCTTTTAGCTGCTGAACCAGCTGAGCTACAGCGAGTTCTTGGTCCTTTAAAACCTCTGGGTTTGTTTGCAGTGTTCCCAGCGAGGGTTAAACCCTTCAGAATTCTGCAGTGGAAGATCAAGAACCCCACAGGCACAGCACAGGGCGTGTGTGAGGCTCCCCAGAATTGTCCCCACGCCGCTTTGGCAGCGCTGTGCAGCTGCAGGGGACATCCAGAGGGAGGGAAAGAACAATGGGATGGCAGCTGAGGGACAGCATCCCGTGCTGCTTGGGAGGGACTGCCCAAACCCAGGATTTCTGTGCTGTGAAATGCCCAACACGAGTGGTTTCATGCCCACAGAGCTGATGTGATAATCCCTGGCACTTTGTGCTGTGGGGGTGAGAAAAAGAGCCCTGAGATGCTTTGGGAAAATGAGCAGCCTCTCTTTGACCACAGAGTTGTCTCTGTCCCCAGCCCTGAGTAGCTAATGAGGATATTTAGGAATGTCACAGCACCATAATCACTTCCAGTGCCTGTCAGGTCTGGTTAGTGCAGCCCTTTGTGCTGGGCTCTGCCTCCTGCCTCTTCCAGAAACATAAAGGCCTTTGTGGGCTTTACTTCTCTCTGAGTGGTGTGAAAAAAAATAATTAAAAAATCATTTCCACCCCTTTCTGAGCAAGAGAATCTGGTCTGGGTTTGTGATTCTGGCATTGTAAACCAGCAAAAGCAAAGCTCACCTGATTTCCAGCAGAAAAGCCTTTGCTGTACAAGTGCTCCTGCCAGCAGGGAGAGATGGAAGCCAAACTGGCAAAGGGCATCGCTTGGAAAAATTGGAGTTGTGCTTTGGCTGTGCTGCACTTGCAGAAAATTCCCACCAAAACSCTGCTATTTTTGGAAGGGAAGCCTGGTGGGAGCTCTGCTGCTCTCACACACCAATATTYGTTCCTCCTTGGTGTTGGAATAGTTTCCCTTCGCTCAGAAACGTGTCACTGGGATTTCCACTGCAGGAAAAAGGGGGTGGAAATTGYTGGAAAAAAAGGCTGGGAGAGCTGCAGGAGTCCTGTGCTTCAGGGAAATTGTGTTGGGAGTTGGAATCGTGGATTCTGGAGCAGTCAGGAGCTGGTGGCTTTCCCTGGAGCAGCTCAGTGAGCCACAAACCTCCCCAGACACAGGGTGGGCAAGCTCTGCTTCTGAAAGAGAATTTCACCTGGCTGTGCTGGAGCCTGGTTCCTTCCTGGAGCAATTCTTTGCCCTCCCAGTTTGGGATCACAAGTTTAGTCCCAGCTGAAGCCCAGCTTTGCCCTCTCACCATCCAGGTGAGCTCGGGCAGGCAGCCTGGCCCTGTTTGCCTGTAAAAATGTGCTTCTGTCTCCCCAGACTTGCTGGGGTTTTGGTTGTGCTCAGCTTCTGGGAATGCTGCAGTTTGTTCCCAATCCCATTCTGAGCATCTGAGTTTGATTACAGCAGGGGAGATTTGGCTGCGGTGCTTTCCTGCAAGGGCTCTGCTTTCTGGGAACCTCTTGCAGAGCAGCATCAGGCTTTGTGGCCACTGCAGTTCCCAAAAACGCAACTCCGGCTTCCTTGGCAAACCCTGGAGTGTCCCAAGCTCAGGGCCAGCACCAGGACCTGGGGAGGTGCCACTGGGCTGCTCTGGCAGGTTTATCTTTCCTGGAATGGGAAGGAGCTCCAGGATTACCCCACAGGACAGCACAGGAGCTCTGCTTGGTGCTGCCTCGTTTTGTGAGCGCTGCCCTTGAGGATTTGCCTTTTTATGGGAAATTTCTGGTGACTCAGGCCCCTTGAAGCAGGTCTTTGATGCTATCAGAAAGGGCTTTTGTAAATGCAAATCCTTCAGCCCACTCAGCTCTTGTGGAGTCCTGCAGAGCACAGCAGCTGCCCTTGAGCTTTGGGGTTTTTTTGGGTCCTTTTCTGGATGTTGGCACCACGTTCAGAGTGTGGTGGGGTTTGGATTTTCCTGGCAGGGCTCCTGCCCTGTGCCTGGCAAGCTCTGCTGCCCCACAGAGGGAGTTGGAAGCGCTCTCTGAGCTCTCTGAGCTGGCCTTGAGCCCCTGGCAGAGCTTTTTGGAGCACCTAGCCCGTGGCTGGCACCAGCTGTGCCCCTGGCACGGCTCTGGAGCAGCTGGAGAGGAGCAGAGCCCTGCTGGTGCCCAGCTGGAATTCCCACCCTGGCTGGGATGTGACAGCGTGGGGACCCCAGGAAAGATGGAGCTGAGAAAACAAATGAGCTCAGCTGGGGAGGGCTGTGCCAGATCCTTCAGGAAACAGCTTTTTTGAGCTTTTTTGAGCTTTTTTTTTTTAAGGAGCTTTCCAAGCTCTGTGCAGCCCCAGTGGCCTGGAGCAGATCCTGGCCAGCTTTCCTGCCTCGCTGGAAACGTGAGCCTCAGCAAGGAGGGGTTGCCTGAGGCTGAGCTCACTTTGGCTGTAAAATTGCTTTTTAGGAAGATTTAGCTGCGGACAGCAGTGAAGTCCCAAGAAGGGAGCCCCAAAAGGGGGTTTGGGGAGGTCATTTTTAAAAGCAGAATGAATTCATCCTTTCTGCTCCCTTCCCAGCCCACCAACCTGCTGGGTGTGGGCATCAGGGCCACCCAAAAACTTGGGGTTTTTCTCCCAGAATAACTGTAAGGGTGTTTTAGCTCCCCACAAAACCTCTGTGGGGGAAAACTCACCCATTTTCCAGCTCTGGTGCCTGACTTTGCTCAGCCCTGTGGCACCTTCCTCTGAGCTGGAGATGGTCCTGGTTGTTATTTTCTGCTCTGCTAAGATGGGATCTGTGCTACAGCAGCTCGGGAGGGCAGTCCCAGGCCATCCTGAGCACTCCTGGAAACACCATCTCCCATTCCTGCTCCCCGTCCCAGGAATAGCTGGGGCTGGGATTAATTATGTGCACATTCAGGGCCGCCTTTTCTATCTGCAGAGAGTTGGGAACCCGTGCCAGGGACAATCTGGATGTGATTTGAAAGGTGCAGAGGAGTGAATTCTTTCCGAGCTGTGGGGTGGGGGGAGCCCTTCAGGGTGAAGCAGGAGGCACAGCTGCTTTTCCACTCCTGGAATACCTGGCTTGCTTCACAGCTGGGGATGTGTTTGGGGTTCTCAGCTTGCTGGAGATCCAGCCTGGGGCTCCACAGTTTTTGAGATCCTTTATTTTTATTTTTTTTTTCCCCAGCATAACTCCAGCTCTGCCTGGAGAATTCCCATAGGAGGGAACAATTTGCAGAGCCCAGTTTCCCTGGTTTTGTTTGTTTGTGGCCTGCCTGCTCTGTCTCACACTGCTGGACACCCAAATTCCTTATCAGCCTTTCCCCCAGGATTTCCTGACACTTTTCATTCTCAGTGAGGACCAGGCTGCATTTTTTTTTTTCCAGCCCCTTTTTGGGAGCTGCTCCATCAGTTTTTGCTCTGGGTCAATCAGATCAGCCTTGATCACCCACAGAGCAGTTTGGTTCTTCCACTGCTGGGAGAACAGATCCTTTCTGGCACCAGAGGAATTTTCATGGTCAGACAGAACACTTTCAGCAGAGCTTTTCTTTTCCTTTGTAGGCTTTAACAGGTTTTTAAAGTCCAAAAAAAGCAGGCAGCACGTCCTGGAGCGTGGGTGCTTGCGCAGCCATTGTGTGTTAGTGCCTTATCTCAGCTGTCTTTTTCCAAAATCAACTTGTTGGACACATTCCTGGGTGATAAATGTTCGGTCCTCTCTGTTTTTGTGTAGAGGACGGTGTATTTTACCCACTTCCTGCTGGAGGGAATTCCTGGTGCCAGCAGGGATGGAGCCTCGCTGCTCTGACTGCTCATGCATGACATTATCTATGTAAATAAGAAAATCTAATTATTTCTGAGTCCTGGGGTTGTGACAGAGAGGCAAATGGAGCCTGCAGCAGCACTGACCTTTGCAGCTGCTGGAAAACCCCATTATCAGCAGAGCTGCCTCCCTTCACCTTCTTGTCCTTGGTGTTCCTCGTCCTGAGGCAGGAGCGGCGCTGGGAGGGGGAAAATGAGTCTGGAATCATGGAGCCATGGAATGGTTTGGGTTGGAAAGGACCTTAAAGGTCACCTCACCCACCCCTGCCATGGCAGGGACACCTCCCACTGTCCCAGGGTGCTCCAACCTGCCAGCATCCTCACAAGTGCTGGAAGCAGCCAAAAAATCATCAGGGAGAGAGCTGGGAATGGGGAAATGGGAATGGGGAGCTGGGAATGAGGAGATGGAATGAGGAAAAGGGAATGGGGAGCTGGGAATGAAGGAGCTGGGAATGGGGAAATGGGAATGGGGAGCCGGGAATGGAGTGCTGGGAATGGGGAGCTGGGAATGGGGAAATGGGAATGAGGAGCTGGGAATGGAGTTCTGGGAATGGAGAGCTGGGA
Organism: Turdus rufiventris; assembly: GCA_013186435.1. Classification (NCBI taxonomy): domain Eukaryota; kingdom Metazoa; phylum Chordata; class Aves; order Passeriformes; family Turdidae; genus Turdus; species Turdus rufiventris. Next base: position 43,742 of record PYHW01009585.1, read on the forward strand.
ATGAGGAGCTGGGAATGGGGAAATGGGAATGAAGTGCTGGGAATGAGGAGCTGGGAATGGGGTGCTGGGAATGAGGAGATGGAATGGAGTTCTGGGAATGGGGAGCTGGGAATGGGGAGCTGGGAATGAGGAAATGGGAATGGGGAGCTGGGAATGGAGGAGCTGGGAATGAGGAAATGGGAATGGGGAACTGGGAATGGGGAGCTGGAATGAGGAGCTGGGAATGGGGTGCTTAGCAGCATCCCTGGAGCTGCAGTATTGTTCATGTGCTCTCTGCCCCCTCCATCTCCTGTGTTTCCCTTGTGTTTATTGGCTTTGGCCATGGGAAAAGCCCCACTGGACAGCTCTGCTATTCCCAGAGTTAGGGCTGGGCCCTGGAAAATGTGCCCAGGGTATCTGGGATCTGCATCTCACTGACCCTGCAAGTTGCCCACCTTTCCCTTCCAGGAGAAAAGTGATTTCCTGCTCTCTCCTGCCTGTCAACTCCAGGGTTTCTATTGCTGGATTTGGCAGCACTGAAGGGGCTGCAATTATGTTAATTAGGCATTTTGATTAAAGTCAGCTTTTTGTTAGAAAATAAACTTCCTTGTTGAAAAATACCAGTTCTAGAGCAAATGGAGAGAGGAGCTGGATTTCCTGCTGGTTCATGTGCTCCATGCCTGGGCTAATTTAAGATCACTTGTGATGAATTTATTCCCCCAAACTGTATTCTTTTTATTATTACTCACTAGCATATGTTTGTTAAACATTTCAATATTCCCACACCCAGAGCTTATTATTTCAGCCATTTGTAACCTACCCACCCATCAGTGATTTCATTTTGGCAGACCTGGAACCAAAGCAGCCGCTCCTTACCACTGCCAGCAGAGCTGGTGTGACCCATTCATCTTTTTAGCAATCATCATTCAGGCAGAATCCCCAGCAGCAAACACACTGGGGCTGCTGATGCAAAGGGAAATCTTGATCATTCTCTGGTCAGAAGGCAAAGAATTGCTCAGGGCAAGGAATGGAGCTCCAGCCTGGGTGCTGTTCCCAGTCTTTCCAGATAAATTCCCTGTTCCCAGGCTATTCACCCTCAAAACAGAAAAAGATTGGACAGAGGGGGATTTTGTTTTCACTCCATCTCAAAGGCTGCCAGATTTGGCTCTTCTTGCCATGCTTTGAGAAGATTGCAGTGCAGAGCAGTGTCCCCTCAGAAATGAGGAGCAATCCTGGGCTGAGCTGCCCTGACCCCATCCCTGTCACTGCAGGGCTGCCTCTGAGTGGATTCACTGTGAGCTCCTTTTTCAAAGCTTTAACTGAGCCTTGGAGGGAGATTTGGCTCCTCCAGAAGGTTCTTGCTCTTTGCAAACTGAAGTTGGCTCAGCTTTAGCTCCTCTCTGTTTCAAAAATGCTTTGGCAGCTTGCACAAGTCACCCGTGATGCAGCTCCTGGCCAAGTCAGGGAGAAGCACAGGGGGTGACCCAGCCCTGGATTGCAAATGGGGATAAATCACCCAGCCCTGCATTTAAAATTCTGATCAATGACTCAGCCCTGAATTTCAAATTGGGATAAATCGCCCAGCCCTGCATTTAAAATTCTGATCAATGACTCAGCCTTGAATTTCAGATTGTCATAATCCTGTGTCCTGTTCTTAATAAGATCCAGCCCCTGGGTTCCAGGGGCTGCTGAGAGGACGCACAGCAGGGACACAGCCATGGTGTGACTCTTCTTTTTTTTTTTCCCTGCTCTCATGAGGTTTGCAGGGATGGACTGAGGGGAGTTTGGCTCCTGGGTTGCCCCATGGTGACCCCTTTGATAAATGAAGGGGTCGTTGCTCTCCTTGGGTTCAGGGATGGGACTGGAAACCCAAGCAGGCACAGAAAAGACTTTGCTGTGGTACTGGAGATGCCAGGAGGAACTCGAGGGAGCTGCATCACCACCCACCCCCCAAACCACAATTTTCCAGGTGCTTGTGCTGCAGAGCAGTGCCAGCTCCTGGAGCCTTGGGAAGCGGTCAGAAATCCTGCCACGTACCAGCCCTTTTGATCACGGATCTGTTTCACTGCTGCTAATGGCTTTTGTCTCGTTAAACCAGAGAAGCTGTGCTCTGAGAGAGCAGCTTGAAGCATTTAGGACTCATTAGGCTTCAAAGGAAAGAGGCCTGTACCATAAGCCAGAGGGGAGGAAATGGAGTGGCGAGAGGATCCCATTAATGGGGAACAAAAATAAAGCCCAGACAGGAAGGAAAATTCTATAGGTCTGACTCAGAGCTGCAGTCCCGACACTGTGGCTTCCAGGAGCTGCACAGGGAAAAACCCTCGGGCCTGGCTGCTGCCCACAGCAGACCTGGACACCCTGGGCAATGGCACAAGACACATCCTGCCAGCGTTTGCAGGGACTGTGTCCAGCCCAGACTTGCACGCCAGTGAACAGAGAGGTGTCAGGCATGGGCTTTGGTGGGGGATGCTCCTCACCATTGCCACAGTGGGGAGAGCAGGGGGATGCTCCTCATTGTTGAGAGACCAGGGGGATGCTCCTCATTGTTGAGAGAACAGGGGGATGCTCCTCACCATTGTCACACTGCTCAGTGACCAGGGGGATGCTCCTCACCATTGTCACACTGGGGAGAGGCCAGGGGGATCCTCCTCATTGTTGTCACAGCGGAGAGATCAGGGGGCTGCTCCTCACCATTGTCACACTGCTGAGAGATCAGGGGGATGCTCCTCACCATTGTCACACTGCTGAGAGATCAGGGGGATGCTCCTCAACATTGTCATAGGGGTCACAGACCAGGGGGATGCTCCTCATTGTTGTCACAGTGGTCAGAGACCAGGGCGATGCTCCTCACCATTGTCACACTGCTCAGATGCATTTTGGGGATTCATTTTGCTGGGTTTCCTCTTCTCTCTCCTGGTGTGCCACCTTTATCTGTGCCTGATTCTGACCAGGTATTTCAGCTGTGTGAGGAAATGGGAGTTTTTTTGGGTAGGGTTTTTTTTGGGTAGGGTGCTTTAGGGCTGAGGTGCTGGCAAGGTGGTGCCCAGGATTGTTGTGCTGACCTGCCCTGTCCCCTCCTGGTGTTGCAGGGAAGATCCTGTTCCGCCGGAGCCACATCCGCGACGTCGCCGTCAAGCGCCTGATCCCCATCGATGAGTACTGCAAGGTAAGGGGGGCTGCAGCACCCTCCAGGCCAGAACAGCCTGGGCCAGCTCCATCCTGAGGGGCTGGCAGCACCTCCTGGTGTGCCATGCTGAGAGCACAGGACTCTGGCTCAGCCCCCGCTATCCATCCCATTTTTGGTTCAAACCCACCCATGGTTTAGCTTTTCTCTCCTTGTGCTTCATGTGAGTCTGGCTCAGCCCCTGCTATCAATCCCTTTTTTTTGTTCAAACTCACCCAAAGTTGTTTAGTTTATCTTTTCTCTTGGTTCATGTGAGTCTGGCTCAGCCCCTGCTATCAATCCATTTTTTTGATTCAAACCCACCCATGGTTTAGCTTTTCTCTCCTCATGGTTCACGCTGGGGGCTTGGAGGAGGAAAGCCCATTCCAGTTTTTACCCTGCTGCTGTTTTTTTCCTTTTTTCCCCTTCCTGCTGTGCTTTTCTCCAGCTGCAAAGCAGAAGCAGCTCTCTCTAAAGGACCTGTGTCCATCAAGGCTGTGTCCATCACCACAGGTTTGGAGCAATGCAGGACTTGGTTTGAAGGACTCAGCTCCTCAAACCTCAAACAGAACCTTTCATTTGCCATCTCTTGGGAAAAAGCCTCCTGTTTAACGTAGCAGACAGCACTTGAGGCTGCAGGATGGTGGGGTGGCTCCAAACAAACTCCAGTTACTGGTTACAAAAACAGGCTAAGACGACTTGTACCTCAGAAAATTACTGCAGCAGAGAGAACGCTGAGACAATTTGCTCCATACTCTTGAAGGATATAAAACTGGGTGAAGTGTAAGGGAAATTATGATTTTAGGGCAGATTTTTTTTTTTTTTTGGCAGGGATAATAAATTATTATCACACAAATCAAGCGTGTCACATCTGGTCGTGTCAAAGACATGCATTAGCACTTGCAGCAGCCATGGCTGGGCTGGTACCTCCAAAACCCAGTCTGAATGTTGTTGGAAATATATGCAAAGGCTGTAAAACCCATGGGAGAAGATGGGGAAATGGTAAAATATCCATCCCTCAGTGAGGGAGGTGTGGCACAGTGGGGGAGGCTGTGGGGTTTGGACCTCAGCCAGACCAGGGCAGTGATGCCGTGGCTGGAATAACAATTCCAGGGATGAGATGAATTGGGAAATGCATCTTGGCAGCTGTGCAGAGATGAGAATGGCTGCAGATGAGGGCAGAGTGATGGAGATGTGGTGCAAGGTGTGCTCGGAGGGAAGCTGCTGCTGCTGCTTGGCCCCTTGTCCCCCGAGCCACTGAGCTGTGGCAGCTACACTGACGGACGCGGCCCTAAATTCAACTTTGGGGAAGAAAACGTCGCTCAGTGATCAAAATGCTGCAGCTGCCTCTTCCAGGGAGATGCCATTAGTGGTATAAAATATAATGAACCCATTTGAGTTAACAACTGGAACGTAATGGCTGATGGTATATGACCCACTTAGGGAGCTGCGCTCTGCTCCTCCCGGTAATGCATCACCAGGAATTCCCAGCTCTGCTGCCTGGCCTTGAGCTGCTGCCTGCCTGGAGAGCAGCTGAGCTGAGCTGGGTGTGGGGCTGACCAGAGGCTGCAGAGATGGAAAATCAGCAAGGAGTTAGCAGGAAAAGCTATGTGAGGAAGGTTCTGCTTTATTGCCCTCTCCTCGGAGGGGTCTTCGTTCTCCCTCCTGCCAAAAGGATGGGTCAGATTTGGGGTGGAAGCAGGGGACAGGAGCAAGGGGGGACTGTTCCAGCTCCTGCTGTACTGAAAAACGTGGCAATTTAAGATAAAGTGCAGGAAAAGCAGTGAAGGACTCAGAGCTGGTAAAAGCAATGAGTTGCTAAATGAGAATTCAAACAGCCATGGGATTGGCAAGGAGGGAGCAGGGGCCTGAAATGTCTTCCCATCTCTCCAGCTCATTCTCTTGGTGTTCCACATCTGTTGGTCTTTCTCCTGGTATGGGATCTGCCTTCCTCCTGTCTAAGGAGTTTTTGGGATTTTTAAGGGGGGTTGAGGAAGGACTGGCGATGCTCTACCCCACAGAGACTGGTGGCCACTGCAAATACTGTTTGTGCCACTGTCACTGCTTTGGGTGGCAGGGAAAAGGTGGGACAGCCCCCAGGCTGTTTGTGCCACTGTCACTGCTTTGGGTGGCAGGGAAAAGGTGGGACAGCCCCCAGGCTGTTTGTGCCACTGTTGGTGATGCAGTGGCCAGCAGGACAGCAGGGTGGCCTCCTTGGCTCAGCAGAGTCAGCTCTAGGTGGGATTGCTTCAAAACCCCCTGGGAAAGGAGCTGTGAGCCCTGTGTCTCCTCTTTCCAGCACAGGGCGTTCTCTGGGACCTTCCCCTGCTCTCAGAGGGCACAGAGCCTCGTGCAGTCACAAAATCCCAGATTTTGGCACGGCAGAAACCCCTTAGATCATGGGATGCTGGAGCTGGGGAGTGGGACCACATGGCAATGGCATCCAGGCAAAACCTGATATTTGAATAGCCCTTCCCTGGGCCCAAGAGCCATGGAGGGAGGGGTTTGGTGTCTGCTGTGTCTCACATGATCCTGGCCCATCATTAGTGGTCTGACAGTCTGCTGTGCTGGCACGGAGGGGCTGGCTGCTCAGGAGGGCTCTGGGGGCCAGCACTTGGGGCAACGAGGAGCCACATCTGATCTGTGTGGTCACCCCGGGGCTCTGCAGCTGTGGCTTTGTCTCCAGGAGAAAAATGAGGGGAAGTTTGCTTTGCTCATGCTGCTGTCACGAGGCTGCTGGGACAGCACACAGAGGGGAGGGGGAATTATGCAGAAAACTGGTTATAAATCTGCTCCAGGTCAGGCTGCAGCTCTGCTGCCTGATTTTAAATGCTCCCTTTTTCCACTGCCCCCACAGCCAGGCACTCTCACCCTGCTGAAGGTTTTTTACTTTAGATTCCCTGAAGGGAAAGAAGCAGAGGGAATTTTACATCTCCTGCCATTGCAGAGCAGCCTCCCAGCCCTGGGGTCTGTGCTTTTGCCTCCCTCCCTTCTCTCCCTGCCCCTTCCCAGGCTGCCATTGCCCAGGGAAGCATTTTTGGGATGTGCTGGGATGGCACTGGGCGTCTGAGCATTCCCACACTGCGAAACTGAGCTGGGAGAATGGAGGGACACCCCTGTGGCTCCCAGCTCTGACACAACATCTGCCCAAACAGCTGGAGCTGGCTAAGCCAGGCCTGGGCAGTCTCTTTAGTTATTGCAGCAGGGTGGGGTGGTGGCTGGAAGTGGGGCTTTGGCTTTTGACTTTGGGTGCCACTCTTGTCCCTGCACTGCCAGGAGTCCTCTCTGAGCTCCTTGCACAGTTTTGGTGGCTCTGTTTGTT
>PYHW01009585.1:52739-63131 GCA_013186435.1 Turdus rufiventris
ACAATGAGCTGCTCCCCTCTCTCCCCTCCATGGACAATGTGCTGTTTCCTCTCTCCTCTCCATGGACAATGAGCTGCTCCCCTCTCTCCTCTCCATGGACAGTGAGCTGCTGTCCTTTCCCCTCCTCTCCAGAACCCTGCACACACAGAAGGACTCTCTGGGTGCCCCTGGTCCCTCAGCCTGCAGCAGCCCAGCCCTACAGCATCTCAAGGACATCCCTCTGCGTCCCCATCCCACTCCGAATGCCAGAGGGGTATTCATTAGCTCCAATTCCAAATGCTAATGAATAAAAGTCCTTGACTCTCTCCTCTGGAGGGGTTGGGAGCCCATTCCCGAGGCCTGGAATGCTGCCAGCTCAGCAATAACGAGATGGGAGCTGTGATAGACGGCGGGGCTGGCTCAGACGTGCTGGCGTGTCTGGGCTCTGGCCGGATGTCATCCTTCATCCAGCAGATAAATACTTTGGGAATGTGAAAGGGAGCCAGGCCATGAATGGAGTGGGGGAAAGGGAAAAGAAAAAAAAAAAAAAACAACAACAAAAAAGGAAAAGGCAGATTTTTATGCTGGGCTGAAGGGTGGGAGTGAGGGAGGGGGAAAAGGACTGGTCAGCCTTCATGGGAGCTGCTCCTGCAGTTCATGGAATTCTGGTTTAGTTACAGTTTGTGGAATTCTGGGTTAACTGCAGTTCGTGGAATCCTGGTTTAACTGCAGTTCATGGAATTCTGGTTTAACTCAGTCATGGAATCCTGGTTTAACTGCAGTCCTTGGAGTTCTGGTTTAACTGTAGTCATGGAATTCTGGTTTAACTGCAGTTTGTGGAATTCTGGGTTAACTGCAGATCATGGAATCCTGGTTTAACTGCAGTCCATGGAATTCTGGTTTAACTGCAGGCCATGGAGCTCTGGTTTAATTGCAGTTTATGGAATTCTGCTTTAACTGCAGTTTGTGGAATTCTCCTTTAACTGCAGTTTGTGTGTTCAGCCCTTGGTTCTGGCAGTGTTTGGGAATGGAAAGAGGAGTTGGACAGCCCAGGCATTTGTCTCCAGGCCCCTGTGGAGTTGTTTCCCCAGAGCTGGAGCTCTCCCTGGGCTCTGCTGCTGTTCCTGCAGGGCTGAGCAGCACCAGCTGGTCCCTGCTGCCTCTCAGCTGAGGTCCAAGGCCCTTCCCAACCTCCCACCTGCTCTCCAAGCCCCAGCCTGTCCTGAGGAGAGAAAAGGCTCCAATTCTGACTTTATTCCTCTTCCTTCCACCGCTGCTCCCAGCTGGGCAGGATGTCACAGCCAGGGGTGGAGTTGAGACAGGATTTGGTGGGTGGAAGAGGGAGGTGAAGCCCTCCCTCCCTCCATCCCCTCTTTCCTCATCCCAAACTCCATCAGGAGAGCAGAGGGGGTGGCAGGGTTTCCACTGGCAGGGACAGCTGGTGGCTTTTGTGATGAGGATCCCTGCCCAGCAAGCTCTGCACTGGAATTCCTCCACTGCTTCCAGTTCACAGTGTGGGTCAGAGTGGGGCTGAATCCAGAGGAAATTGTGAAGAGCAGTGAGGGAAGGAGAAGAGAAATGGTTGTGGAAAAAGAAATTTCTGGAAAGTCAGCAATCTGGGGGATGTGGGATTTTTCTCCTCAGTGCTGGATGGGAGCCCTGCAGCTTCAAAGAAGAGAAATCATCAAATTCCTGCTCCCCACATCTCAGCAGGTCTGACCAGCACAGGATGCTGGGGTGGGAGGTTGCTGTGTGCTCCCACCCTCCCTTCTGCAGTTCAGAGCTGGTTTTAAGCACAGCAGAGGGGCTGGAATGAGACTCTAATAGTTATTAATCATTTATTTGTATTAAGTGTTACATATAGGTAAATACCTTATCAAAGAAAAGCCTTGTAAAATCGAGCTTTATTACCCAGCTAAGCTGAGAGCTGGCCTGATAAACACCCAGGAGAAACCCCCCAACTTTTCCTGAGAGCAGAATCCTGGAACAGCTCGTTCTCATCAGAAAGAATCCTAAAACTGTGACAGCTGCACCTGTGAAAACTCTCCTGAATAGATAAATATACAAAAAATACCCAAAAAGAGATATTTTAACACATAGGCACCTCGAGTGTGCTGGCCAATTAAACAGGTTAACTAGTTACTAACCAATTAGAGATAGACACAAACCAATTAGAGACAGACACAATGCTTTTGTAAAACCCTGTAAATCAGGATGTGAAAATAACCCAAACCCTTCTTTCACTACATGAACAAGAGTGTATCTCATCTCATTTCTAATATAAAATCTACAGCAACAATTAATGACTATCAAGTTATTAATATTATTTTTTTATTTATCTATTTATTTATTTATTTATTTATTATTTAATTTCCCACAGTTACAGGTGGGATGTGGTGGGGAAAGAGAGGATAGAAAATTAAAAACCCCTTCAATTAAAAGCATCTTCCACTGGGTTTTTTGGGGAGCTGAGCAGCCCATCATGTATAAGACACTTTAAAAATTGTTGCTCTGAGCTTTGTCCCTGCTCTGGGCTGCAGGGATCCACTCCAGGAGCTTTTGCTGGTGAGCCATGAGTTGGTGGATATTGCTTTGGATGAGGATTCTTGCTGGCTGGCAGCTCTGGGGTGATGTCCTGCTCTCCAGACAGATCTCAGCATGCACACAAAGTTTATTTTGCATTTTTCCTGGTGCCCACATTCACCAGTTCAGGAGTTCAGGCTAGATCCCAGCTCTGAAACAGCCTCCCCCTCCCCTTTGTGCTGAGAACTGCCTTTCCTGGGGGACAGCAGACACAAACCCCGACTTTCTGCAGGATCCTGCTTGGTGCCAGCTGCCTGGACACAGCACTGGGTTTTTCTGAGCTCCCGGGGCAGGTTCTGAGCTCTGCAGTGCCCTGGGCTGTGGGGACAGGAGCTCCTTTCAGAGCATTTGCTAAACATCATTTCTCCCAAACAAGGGCTCTCTTGTAGCCCATTCCTCTCCTCCATAAATTCTGCAAACCTCTCCAGCTTGCTGCATGCTTAGCAGATGAACCCTCTCCTGACAGCTATTTTGGTGGCGTTTCTGTATTGCAGCAGGATATTTTTTTTAACAAGAGAAAGGTTTTTTTTATATGAGGGAGATGTTTTCTGGGAATGCTGACCTCAGATCCGTCCCTTTTGATGTGGCTCCTGCGTGGGTTTGCAGCAGCTGCAGTTGTTCCCCTTGTGTTGGTGCTCCAGTTTTTCACCTATCCCACGAGCTGGCTACAAAATGTGGCCCAAAACACATTTAGGGGCACTTTTTTTCCTGTGAGTCCCACTGCAAGGTGAGTTTTTCCTCCCTGCAGCTCTGGGACCTGCCTGGCCCAGCAGCCACCAAATGTGCCTTAGGAAAGAGTTTATAAACTCTTGTAGCAGTTCTTCTTTAGACCTGGATTTATAGTTAATGACCTTTAATTAACATTTCTTGCCCGAATTATGGCCCTGTAAGTCCATGAAGAATTTCAGTGTCCCCAGCATCGTGCAGTGAGTAGTCTAGCAGTTTTTTATAGGTTGAAAAGCAGCCTCTTTGTGTTTGGTTTTAATTTCCCTTTGCTGGACCCTGTGCTCCCACCCCTTCCACCCCTGGATCCACAGGGATGCTGCCTAGAGAAGATGCTTGAGAAACCTCTCTTTTCCTAAAAAAACACATGGCATGGGGGATTATTGAATGTGCTATGAGTTCTCCTGGTCAAAGTTTCCTTTCAGGGGATTCTGAGGTTCCTGAAGGACACTGAGCTGAGCCCACTGAGACTGGTGTGGGCTCAGAGCTTTGAGTGAGGCTCCAGTCACTCAGCAACCCCTCAGAGCTCTGGGAAGCAGCTGCAGGAGCATCCCTGGGGGTTTTTAGCACCTCTGTGGGGCTGGCTGGTGTCCCCCTGTCACATCTGTGACTATGGGGAGGGGGTTGGAGCTAAATGAGGTTTACACTGGAAGGCAGAGTGTTTTTTCCTTCTGTTCTGCTGGAGCCAGGAGCTCCCAGGGAGCTCCACAGGGATCCCAGGAGGAGGAGGAGATGCTGCAGAGGGTTTATTGCTGTTATTGCTGTTATTGCTGTTTCCTGTCCTGTCTCAGCTCCTGTCCCTTTTAGGTGCTTGCAGCTCTTTGTGTCCCTGCCAGGAACATCCCAGCAGCAAAGTGAAACGGCAGCTCCTGCCTTGCCCCTGATCAGAGCACAGAAAGGAAGCAGGGGATGAGTTCCAGTGATGGCTTTAGCAGAAGGAAAGGGGAAAAGGGAGGAACAGCAGTTATTGCCATCAGCACCAGGGTGCCATCCCCAGCTGCTGATCTGCAGCCTGCTCCTCTGGCCTTGCTGTGCTTCCCTTCCCTCTCAACTGGGGAAATTTCAATTCATTATTCATTAACTCAGATTCAGCTCTGCAATTTCTCTGATGAGAAATCTTTGGGATGCTCTGTGCCAGATTCCTCTGCTGGTCTCTGCACAGTCTGAACTCAGCAGGCTCCAGTTTCTGTAACAATGTCCTGTTTGTTTCCACTCCATCTTGGCTGCATTTTATATTTTATTTTATTTTATTTTATTTTATTTTGTTTTGTTTTGTTTTGTTTTGTTTTGTTTTTTATTTCTATTCTATTCTATTCTATTCTATTTTGTTTTTTATTTTATTTTATTTTATTTTATTTTATTTTATTTTATTTTATTTTATTTTATTTTATTTTTTATTTCTATTTATTCTATTCTATTCTATTCTATTCTATTTTGTTTTTTATTTTATTTTATTTTATTTTATTTTATTTTATTTTATTTTATTTTATGCTTCCATGGATGAGTGCCTGAGGTGGCTTGATGGGAGTTGCCAGCACCCAAGCCTAGGGAAGGTGAATAATAGCAACACGTTATTTTACAAGAAAAAAGTGATTTTTATTGAAAGATTTGTGTTTATAGGATGGTTTGTAAAGTTTAGGTAGGGTTATTGGATAGTATAAGAAAACACTTTGTGTTAGGTATGTATTGTACTATTGTATGAAAAATAACCGGTGTTTAATTTGTGGCTTTTCTCCTGTTCTATCACTGATAGAATTATATTTTTGGGAAAGTCTGCAGTTTGAAGCTGTGTACTTTCACAGTTTGGGAAAGATTTTGGGTTATCTAAGAAAAACTTGGGAAAAAATCCTGGCAGGAATTTTCCTAGGCCACCAGCAGTGCCCACCCTGGGAAGGACAAAACATGAAATTTGTAAATGCAAGGAGACATGAGCTGGTTCAGGGAGGCCCCACCAGAGCCTGCATGGCTTTGTCACTGTCCCCTGTTGAACTGGTTTTTATTTCTGGTACATCTTTTACCAGGGCTGGAGAGTGCTGATGTCGATCAGTGACCTCTCAGCTGCTCACACAGAGCAGGGGCCATGCGAGACTTTTCCACAAGAATTTTTATTTCATGGGGAGGAATCCCCCAAGACAAAGGGGAGACAGTCATATTTATAGATTCAAGGATTGAAATTATAACCAATAGGAAGTTGTACAAAGAACAGCATCCAATCTAAGTCAAAAGTTCTAAAGGTGGACTCACAATTACACAAATTAATTTCTAGCCAATTATCTTCTAAAGCAATAGGAGAGTGACCAAATTCTGAAGGAATTCGGTTCCACCTTGGTAACTAGGAGACTTTATCTATTAAAGCACGTTCCAGGGGCAGACAGTGTGGGGGGAATTTTATCAGTTGTATCATCCACAGTCCTCTGGCTGTGCTGACGCTCTTCCTTCTCTTTTCCAGGGAGCCCATTGGAAAGAAGAGGTCTGGTAAGGACTCCTTCCCTCTTTGCTGCTTCCACCAACTCCTCCTTCACCCAGAGCTGCTCCCAGCCCTCTGCTCCCCCTGGGGCTCCCATCTCAGTGACCCCAGCACCCTCTGGGATTTCACTGCAGGCCCCCATCCCATCCCCCTGAGCCCTGTGGTGCTCCCCAAGGTGGGTCAAGCTCTCAGCAGTGCCCCCAGTCCCCCGTCCCTGCCTCACCCTGGTCTCCCAACGTGCTTTTGTTCCTCATCAGGGATTATCCAGAGAACGGCCTCTTTCCTGCACAGAGGTACTAACAGCTGCTCCTGCTCCTGCCCTTGCTCTGCTCTGCCTTTCTCTGGGGTCACCTGCTCAGCTGGGCTGGGGTTAGAAGCTTTGTCACCCTTGCCAGAAGCTGTCACATCCCCTGTGGCTTCCTGTGGTGGCTGGTGGTGGCATAGGGCTTGGTGCAGCTCCACATGCAGGGGACGTGCCCCAGCTCCTGCTGAAGGTCTGCAGGGCTGGGGGTGCCAAATTTCAGCGGTGCAGGGGGATGTCTGAGCTGCCTGGAGGGCTGGAGGTGTCCCATGGAACCTTCACCATGGAACTGCTGGGAGCTTGGTTGGGTCTGGGGTGCTCCTCAGCAGAGGGGACATCTCTGAAAGACCCTCTTGGTGTGGTTTAGGGGTATTTGAGCTTGCCAAAAAGAGCAGAGAGGAGCGGAAGAGCCTTTGATCTGTGGGTTAAGGAGGCATCTTTCAGCTGCTGAAGCTGCAGGAGGCATAAAAATGGTGTGAGGTTCTTGGGGGAGGAATTCTGAGCTTTGGCTGCATGGAGATTCTGCTGGTGGAAAGGATTTTGGCCAGAGAACTGGCACTGCACCGAGCAAACTCACCTGCAGGGGAGTGGGTTCGTCCTGCAGGAGAGAGGAGAGGGACAGGAGGGGTTCAGAGAGCTGATTGCAGCTCATCCCTCCTGCAGGAGCTGCTGCTGTCCCAGTTCCTGCTCTCACACTGCAGCTGGGCAGCTCTGGTGCTGTTCTGGCTCCTGGTTGTGTCTGTTCTCATGGGCTGGCTGCTCTCCTGTGGGACTTAGGATGGTTTAAATCTTTGCTCAGCATCTTCTGCTCAGTCTCTGTCCAAACAGGACGTGGGGATGATTTTAAAGCTCTCATGAGCCAAAAAAATGGCAAAATTCAATTTAAGGACTTTGCCTGTTAGAGCTGCTCTGCCTTGGGTGCTGTGGCCTCTCTCAGGTTGAAAAGAAGAGGAAGAAAATTTCTGCTGCATAACTCAGTGCAATGAGGGCAAAATTCAATTTAAGGGCTGTGCCTGTTAGAGAAGCAGGAGTTCTCCATTGAGAAGGAAGTTTGGATAACATCCAAGGCAGAGCCTGCTCTGGCAAGGCAGGATGTGCTGTTCTGCCCCTGGCAGCAGCCAGCAGGGAAAGGTGTTTGTTCTCAGTAAATCACACAAATGCCTCGTGCCAGACGTGCTCAGAGACTCCTCTCACTGTCTTGCATTTCCTGGCAGCAGAAACAGAATTTGGTTCAGCTGCTGTCACCCCAACTCCTTGTATACCCTGAGGAAATCCCTGATGGTTCACTGGGTCCTGCTTTGAGGCAGCAAATGTGCAGCAAGGCACAAAAAATATTCCTTCAATCCAGGATGTCCCTGGGGAGGGGTCATGCAACAGCTGCTAACAAACAAAAATCACGAGGGTTTTCCAAAAAGCAATTTCCCAGTTGCACCCAGAGAGGGGGTGAACTCTCTTGAGTAGAGCTGGAAGGAGCTCTGAGGTCCTGGCAGCAGCAAGCTGGGTTTGGAAATGGGATTTGAGCAAACACTGGGATGCAGAGTGGGTTAAAGTGCTGCTCCTGTGGTGGCCACGAGACTCAGATGAGTTTGGAGTTTCGAGGAGGGCCCAGTGTGTGTGGAAATAAAAATCTGCTTTCTTTGCTTGGCTTGTTTTAGCAGATTTGTAATCCCACCTGGCTGGGGCTGAGGCGTGGGCTCTGCACAGCCTGGGGGGGTTGGATTATTCCCCAGGCTTTGGGGCTCTGCCTTGGCCACTGATTTAGGCACGTCTAAAAGTAGTGATGCCATCAGTCCCCACACTGTTCTGAGTGTTTCTGTTCTCTCAGCCTCTCACAGTTGCACAGAAAGCACAGATGGAGAGCCATGGGTTCGTGCAAGCCAGCCTGGAGCTGCCTCCAGAGTTTCTATTTGGGTGGAGCTGCCCGAGGGGGCTGGCAGAGACCTCAAATGCCCCTTTGCCAGTTTGGTTTTAGTTGCTTTCTCGTGTGCCCACGTCCCTGCAATGGCAGAGAGAGCCCAGAGTGCAGAGTTTGCTCTGAGGAGAGGCACTGGAAACACAGGGGAGCTTTCTGAAACTCCACTGGTGGATGGGATTTCCATCGGATTGTTTTCCAGATTCTGGAAGAATCCCTGGAGGGATGAGAGAGTTTGCAAAGAATTCAGCACATTTTTCAGTGAGAAATGAGAGCAGCAGGAAGATCCCCCTTGCAGTAGTGATCATCCCAAACTCCTCAGGTCTGTCCTGAGAGCTCTGCCTCTGATCCACACATGCAGAGGAGGAAGGGACTCTATCCACAGAATGACATTTTTGGGAGATGCATTAGCAAAGGCTGCAGTGTGCAACAGGCTTCAAACCCAAATACCTGTCCCTAATTCAGTGCTGAGCACTTTTTCCCTCCGGGAACACCAAAGATCTGCCACAAGTTCCTCACTTTTGGCACTTGCAGAGGCAGAAGCTGGAAAGGCTGAAAACATCACAAGCAGCCCCGTATAGGTGAGATTTCCTTTCCTGCTGGGTTTGTACATCTCCACCCTTGGGTGAGAGGCCAGACAAAACCTGCAGGGATTTCTGGGCTCTGAGCAGCCCTGGGGTTGGCTCTGGGATGTGCTCAGTGTCTCCCCTGCATCGGGGTGAGTGAGCATCACTTGTGCAAGCCCAGCCAAGGGCCTCAGTGGTCCCTTGACTCGCTGGATTCCCCTTTCCTGGGCCACCTTTGTGTCACTGTCACAGCTGAGTGTGCTGAGTGTGTGCTCCTGCCTGGGCTGCCTGCAAACCCCCTCTCCTGTGGGACAAATTCCTCCTCCCCTCCCCAGCTGCAGAGCTTTGGTGCTCTCCCATCTCTCTGGGCAGCTTTACACCGTTGCTGTTTTGAGGATCCTGAATCTGGCTGTGCTCAGGGAGCTGGGTGTGTGCTCAGAGTGCTGGATGTGTGCTCATGGTGCTGGATGTGTGCTCAGAGTGCTGGATATGTGTTCAGGGTGCTGGATGTGTGTTCAGGGTGCTGGATGTGTGCTCAGGGTGCTGTTGCTCACTCCAGGGTGCTGGATGTGTGCTCAGGATGCTGGATTTGTGCTCAGGATGCTGGATGTGTGCTCAGGATGCTGTTGCTCACTCCAGGGTGTGTTTTTGTGGTTGAGGATGATTAGGCCAGGTGAAGATGCTCCCAGAATTGACACCCACCTCTTCCTCCAAGCTGAATTTACCACTTCCCTTGCTGGTTTAATGGGTACACTGGAGGATCCAGAATTGGCTGCTGGAACTACAAATATCCTCAGAGGCACGGGTGTAATTACAGCCACAAAGGGGAGCACTTATCTCTTCCTACAGTTGTTATTCTTCTCTCAGGGGCTGGGTAGATCCTCAGATGCTTTAAGCACAAACCTTTAATTGGGCTGCTGGAACAGACAATCCCACACCCACCATTCACTTTGGAGGGTTATTTTAACTCTGTCTGCTGCCCCACCTCGGGGTTTGGTGTGCAGGAAGCTCCCATGAGCAGGAACAGATCCTTGGCCAGCTCACCTGGAGCTCTGCAGAGTGCTCTTTATAGCAGACGGACACAATAATTTCCTTCTTTTCCTTAAAATAACACTGCCCTGCAGACACATGCTTCATTTAAATCTTGGCTGTGGTCTGGCATTCTCAGGAGCAGCTGGGAGAGGCTGTGACCTGTTGTGGACAGGAGAACTTCTCCAGGAGCAGCAGAACGTCCTGGGAATGCTGAGGAGCTGCTGTCCTTCAGGATGAGGATGGCACTTTGGGATTCCCATGCCCTGAAATAGGTTCTCTCATAGGAAAAACCTCTGATGTGACTGGGGAGCACCTGTGCAGGTGTATTTGCCATGGAAACTCCTTCCTGGTGTGAGGCTGAATTTCTGTGCTGCATTTCACGCCTCTCCCTGTGCAATTTCTTGGAGACTGGCAGGGGATTGTCCTGTATTTCTGCTGTGCCTGGCCCAGGTGGGATTTCTGCCCTGCCAAAACTTGAGACTCAGGGCAAACACAGGCTGAGAAGTCCCAAATCTCCAGGGCATTAGAGATCAATTTAAAAGATCAATTTAAAAGTACTTTAATGACTTCAAGTAGCCCCTGGATCAATAAAAAAAAGACTCAAATGACCTCAAGTAACCCCACTCAGGGCCTCAAATGACCTCAAGTAACCCCTGGATAAATTAAAAAAAATACTCAAATGACCTCAAGTAACCCCTGTGACCTCAAGTAACACCTGGATCAATTAAAAAAGCCATCCATGACCTCAAGTAACCCCTACCATCATTCCTATGACCTCCAGTAACCCCCAATGAACTGAAATAACCCCAAATGAACTAAAATAACCCCT
>PYHW01009585.1:73122-95568 GCA_013186435.1 Turdus rufiventris
ATATCACAATAACAGATCCATATAGTATCATATTTACAGATCCATATATCACAATAACAGATCCATATATCACAATAACAGATCTATATGATACCATAATAACAGATCCATATAAATCACAATAACAGATCCATATAATACCACAATAACAGATCCATATAAATCACAATAACCCCACTTGTCCCCACAGGTACCAGGGCCAGGAGGGCTGGGCTCCTGCCTCCTACCTGAGGAAGGGCAATGGAGATGTGCTGCCAGCCAAGCTGGGCTCGGGCTCCTCGGCTCCGTCGAGTGCCCTGGAGCTGGATGGGCTCTCCAGGCAGCAGGGGCTTGCCAGCAGGGACAAGGACGGGCTGGGGGCTCAGAGGGACGGCAGGCTGGAGAGCCGGGCCCTGGCCAGCGCCGACATCCGCCGCAGTAAGTGCTGGGTGGGGCTGGGGCTGCAAACACAGCCTCAGGTGGGCTCCAAACACAGGTTCAGGTGGGTCCAAAAGCAGGTTCAAGTGGGCTCCAAATATAGACTCAGGTGGGCTCCCAGGACAAGGGAGAATGGCTTCAAACTGACAGAGATCGGCTAAGATGGGATATTGGGAAAAAATTCTTCCCTGTGAGGGTGCCCAGAGCAGCTGTGGCTGCCCCTGGATCCCTGGAAGTGTCCAAGGCCAGGCTGGAAACGGCTTGGAGCTACCTGGGACAGGGGAAGGTGTCCCTGCCCATGGCAGGGGGTGGAATGGGATGGGCTTCGAGGTCCCTTCAAACCCAGGCAATTCCATGATTCTGGTATTCTGTGATTTTAACCCCTGTGCAGTCCAGATCCTCTGGGTCAGTGCTGCAATGCAAAAGTAATTTCGTGTCGTCACTTGAGCTGCATTTCCCAGGAGAACCTGAAAGTTGGGGCACCCTTGAGACCTGGGTGACCTTTGGCACTCAGGATTCTGATGAATTGATGGGTTCTGGGCTGATGGGATCAGGATTCTGATCTGATGGGTTCTGGGCTGATGGGATCAGGATTCTGAGCTGATGGGTTCTGGGCTGATGGGATCAGGATTCTGAGCTGATGGGTTCTGGGCTGATGGAATCATGATTCTGAGCTGATGGGATCAGTATTCTGAGCTGATGGCTTCTGAGCTGATGGGTTCTGGGCTGATGGGTTCCTCCTTCAGGTTCTTTTCCCCTAGGACAGGTTTAGTCCTTGCCTTTCTGTTTTGTCTCACTTGCCTTTCATGAACACACGCTCAAAAGCCAGAAACTCAACAGCATCTGGAATTCTTCCTCCACAGAGTCACCAAAGATGAGGCAGAGGCCACCTCCTCGCCGAGACCTCACCATAGTGAGTGCCAGCTCAGTAAGAGCCCTACCAGGAGCTCTGCTCACTGCTTGGGCTCTTGTCCCCATGTCACACACAAACACTCTGATGGCTTTTCTGTTTCCCTGTCACAGCCCCGTGGTTTGAACCTGCCTAAGCCTCCTGTCCCCCCTCAAGTGGAGGAGGAATATTACACCATTGCTGACTTCCAGACCACCATCCCTGATGGCATCAGCTTCCAGGCTGGGATGAAAGTCGAGGTGAGGCTGTCCCCTTCCCTTCACACATTGTCACCGCAGGGCTGTGCTCCTGGCTCCCATTGCCTGCCCCTGCTTCAGGCAGGAGCTCTCCTTCCAGAGCAGGAGATCTGCTCTCCGTGGTGCAAACCAGGCATGGTTTTGTCTCTGTTAACATTCCAGACCCTGAGAGTGGGATAAAAACCTGTAGGAACTCAAGAATTTGGCCCCACACCATTTTTGGTGGCCTGTCCCCCAAATGAGTGCTTTGTTTGAGCAAATGGAAAACAAACCCACACCACAAATGGGGTTTGAGTTGGGAGTTTTTCCTCTTAGTTAGCCAGGTGTGAAGTTAAAAGCCCTTCAAAAATTCCAGGCACACCCTCTTTGCTGGCAGAACCCCTCCTGCAGGTGGGATTTTACTTTTTCTATGTGTGGATGTGATTTCCACCTCTTTAAGAGGATTTTTCCTTCAGGGCTGCCCCACTGAGCCCCTCCCAGCCCCACTGCTGGAGCTGCAGGGAGCTTGGGCAGTGCGGGATCACAGGGATGCTCTGGTTCATTGCTCCAACAGTGCCACGCTGTGGCCACCACCAGCACCCGGCAGCCTGCTCCAGGAGGGACAGACAGACCAGCACCGGAGGGACAGACACAGCCCAGCAGCTTTTCTAAAGCCCCTTTGGAGGGACAGACACAGCCCAGCATCTGAGGGACAGACACAGCCTAGCAGCTTTTCCTGGAGGGACAGACACAGCCAAGCAGATTTCCCCAGCCCCTTTCCTCCCCTGGCAGCCAGGACGAGGTGCTCCTCCCCTTGGGGTGCCACTCCTGGGATTCCATGGCTGTTGGCCATGTGTCACTCTGCCATCATTTCCATGACCCTGGTGATAGCACAGGGTTAAAAACGTTTCTAAAATCATGGGAATTGTGTACAACAGATTCAGGGGGTGCAAAGAAAGGTTGGGTCTGGTAGGGCTGGGAAAGGGAAGAAATGTTGAGCTTTGTCTTTATTAGATCATGTGAAATTGCACCTGGGTAATCATCATATGATAAATAATATGATTGTTAAATGTAATAATTTTTTGGTAAATTGAATATATTATTGTTTAATCGTAACAAGAATCATGAGAAGTGATGTAATGGTGACAAGAATCATGAGAAAGGGTGTTTGGGGACCTGATGAAAATCACAAGAATCCATGCTTGGATAAGATCAATGTATAGAATAGAACAGTATGGGTTTAGTAATTAATATATGATTGTATAAGGAAAAGGGCATAAAAACATTTCCTTCTGGAATCCATGTGGAGTCAGATTTAGGTTTGTACCCCTGAGCTCTTCAACAAAAGCCCCTGCACTCAATCTCCCTGTGATGATGATGCGTGTCTACCGCAGCACAGAGCGGCTGCCTGAGCTCTCCTTTCTCCCTGGCAGGTTATTGAGAAGAACCTGAGTGGCTGGTGGTACATCCAGATCGAGGAGAAGGAAGGCTGGGCCCCTGCCACCTTCATTGATAAGTACAAGAAGACCAGCAACGCCTCCAGGCCCAATTTCCTGGCTCCCCTTCCCAACGAGATGGCGCAGCTGCGGCTCGGGGACACCGATGGCGAGGAGGGGACAGGGCCCTGCCGGCCCCTGCCAGAGGCTCCTCCCAACGGCATGGACTGTGCTGGCAGGTGGGGCAAGGACTGGAAGGGGAAGGAGGCTCCTGACAGCGGGGACCTGTCCTTCGCCGGCGGCTACGAGGAGATCTCGGAGCGCGACACGGAGGAGAAGCCTAGCCTTCCTCCCAGGAAGGAGTCCATCATTAAATCAGAAGGAGAGCTGCTGGAGAGGCAGAGGCCTCCCCCCAAGCCCCCAGGCATGATCCTGCCCATGGTGCCACCCAAGCAGGCGGCAGCCCCGAGGGACGGCAAGAGGCCGGAGCTCAAACCGGAGAAGGGCAAACTCTTCCAGCTGAAAAACGAGATGGGACTGGAATGTGGGCACAAGGTGTCGGCCAAGGAGGTGAAGAAGCCAAACCTTCGGCCCATTGTCAAGCCGGCCAAGCCAAAAGCTGAGCCTGCGGAGGACAAACCTGAGCCCATCACCCAGAACTTGTTCTTGAAGTCAAGACCTCAGATCAGGCCTAAACCCGCTGCGTCCCCGCGGACTGAGCCGCCCCCGGCCGATGACAAACTGGACATTTGCAGCCTGAGGAGCAAGCTGAGGCCCGCCAAGTGCCCAGAGAAGCCCTTGGAGCAGGACTCCACTGGAGACAGCTCCTTCAGCAACGCCGTGGTCTCCTCGGAGCCCTGCGGGAGGGTTCCGGAGCGGCCGGGCCTGGAGAGCAAAGCCCTGCCCAGGCTGGACAGTGCCCCCAAGGAGGCACTGCCCAAATGTCCCCCGGGCCCAGCGAGCCCCCCCTGTGCCAGGGACGCCCCTGTGCAGCGCCCTGTGGTGCCACCTCGCAGGCCACCCCCTCCCAAGAAGGTGGGGGCTCCCTGCTCCGTCCCCGCCGAGCCCAGGGCTCCGGCACGGGAAGCTGCCGAGCTCAGAGCCTCTGCAGTGCCAGGGAGGCCCATGCTGGTCCCTCCCAAAGCCAAACCCTTCCTCTCTGCCTCCCTGCAAGACGAAGCCAAAGCCAGAAGCAGCGTCAACCCGAAGGTCATCTCCAAAGCCGTGGAGGCCAAGGACAGAACTGCAGCCGCCGTCTCCAGCCAGGACATCGCCAGGGAAGCTCTCTACGTGGCAGTGGCAGATTTTGAGGGTGACGAGGAGACCAACAGCTTCAGAGAAGGGACTTTGTTTGAGGTTCGTGAGAAGAACAGCAGTGGCTGGTGGTTCTGCAAGGTCCTGGCTGGGGGGCCGTGCTGGGAGGGCTGGATCCCTTCCAATTACCTGAGGAAAAAGCCCTAGCTGCTCCTCAGCCTGCGTGGCTGGAGGCTCCCTGGTCTCCCACCTGAGTATTTAATGAGCTGATTAATTTATAGTTCTCTGTAAGGCTGGTTTTAAAAGAAAAGGTAATAATTGAGATCCCATGCCTCAGCTGGAGGAAGCAGCTCAGCCTCCCCTGCCCTGTGCTCCCAGCCATCCTCCTCCTCACATTCCCCAAAGGACTTGGTCCCTGTGGTTCTCTGTGTGTGGGAGATGGACCTCGAGTGACATTTTGGCACCTCTGTGGTGAACTGGAGAGAAATCCAGCAGCAGCCAGGTGGAGTGGTACCAATGGAGGAAACCACAGAAGGATTTGCCTTTCCCTGCAGCTCAGGGTTGCAGGTCACGTTGCTTAGTCCAGGGGCGTAGCAGAGCCACGGGGAATGTGGCAGAAAGGAGGAATGATGGCTGAGAACAGGTTCCTGCAGCCCTGTCCCTGCTTAGGGGCTGTGCCTGCATGGGGATCATCCCTCGGTCCTTCCCTGCCCTACGATGACAAGTGTTAACTTCAACATCCTCCTGGTGGAAAAAAAATCGGGAAAAATCCGCCCTCATTTATCAGCTCCCGTCTGTGCTGGTCCAGGACAGCTCTCAGGCTTCTCCCTGCAGTTCTGCAACCAAACATCAGAGGGGCTTTGCTGCTGGAGCTGACGAATTCTATGCAAGGCACAGAGGAGCAGAACGACCCCAAAACCCCTGGAAGAAGGATGCTTTGCTCTCCTCCCCACACAGACTGCCCTGCCTGTTGGACTAGGAGGGGACCACCCCTCCCCAGGACCCACTGAGCTCCCTGGGCTGCCTCAGCAGCCAGCAGGAGCTGGGTCCTTCCCTCGGTGCTGATTTTATCAAGTGCAATCCACAATGGGGGAGTTCAGCTCCTCTCACCACCAGTTCTGAGGAGTCTGGTGCTCAGGGGCTGTCTGCTGTCTTTGTCACCGCACCTGCCTGTCCTTGCAGTTCACCCTGGGGGCCAGGCTGCCTTGGAGGGGCTCCTGGGCAAGAGAGCCTGGGTTTTTCCATGCTGACATCCCTGCCTTGCCCTCAGTGCTGCTTATCCCAGCGTGGATGAGCTGTTGTTCCCCAGTGCTGCTTTCTTCCCTTCTGTCCTTGGCTTTTTGCAGCTTTCTCTCCATTAGAGCTTTAAACCTGGATGTCTGTGGGTTTCACAGAGTCACAGAATTGTTTGGGCTGGAAGGGACCTCTGGAGATCATCCAGTCCAGGGTCAGGTTTGGTGTTGACCAAGCCCTGTTTCCCTCTCTGGTCTAATTACAGATGTGAGCAATGCAGCCACATTGTTTTGCTGCTGAAAATAATGGCAGTTTTCCCTCTCATTTGAGGCTGGCTGAATTGAAGGAGTGTTCTCCTCTCCCCCAGGTGCTCACTTCCTTCTCTGTCCCATATTTTCCACCCTGGAAATGTGGAATTGAAGATCCCTCTGCCTGCACACAGAAGAAAAACTCTGCTGCTTCTGGCCAGGATCATTCTGGGATCTCATACAGAAAAATCCTGACCATCCTCATATTCAGAAGCCCCAAAATTCATTTTTTAGCCATGGGAATCACACACCCCGCTGTGTGTCTGATTCCTCTACCTCCCACCTGCGGTTTTCTCCAGCAGCACATCAGCCCCTGATCAGGCTGACTCACCTGAGCTGGCAAAAAGCACCGAATTTGCAACCCAGTGCAATACCAGAGCTGCTTGCTGGCACACGGGGAGGTGTTGATGTGCGCTGGGAGAGCTGCAGGGTGGGTTGAGACAGCTCTGCCTTCACTCCAATCAATCCCTTCTGCTTTGGGAAGCAGTGGGGACAGGATGAGTTAAGCCAGAGCTGCTCCACAGCCAAATCCAGCTGCCAGGGTGTGTGGGAAGGGGCTGGAGCTGTATCCCTGCTCCTGACACGGGCTGGAAGGGCTGTGTGTCCTTGCTCTGCTTTGCTGAACGCCCTTTTCATCTCAGCTGTGTCTCAGCCACTCTGTGCTCTGCTCAGAGAGGGCTCTGCTCTTTGTGTGGCCTCTGGACGAGGGCTGCTCCCTGTCCCCTCCCAGCCTGAGCCTCGGAACTGGTCGTGCTCCGTTTTCCTGACACAAGTACTGTATTTCTGTATTTGACAGGATGGCTCCCTCCTTCCCAAAGAGCTTCCAAGAGGGATCACCCTCAGGAGGTGCCCACACCTGCAGCCTTACCCCTTTTTCCTGTTTGCCAAGGGGCCTTGGGCTGGCCAAACTCCTGTGGGGAAGATGCCAGGAGCCCCTGGGCTGCCAGGGCTTTGTCCCCCCATCTGATTTGTGCCCCCTGTGCCCCAAGCCAGGCTGCCTCTCCTCCCTGCACCTCCCTGCTACCTCGTGAGGAGGAGGAGGGTGGCCTAAAGCACCCCAAATTCAGGGGTAGCCCCCAGCAGCCACAGCCCAGCCTCCCAGAGCAGCCCTGTGGCCAGGGGGACACTGCTGTGGCTTGGGGACAGGCTGGGCTGGGCACGTCCTGGGTGGCCATCAGCTCCTGCCAGGCTCCCAAAGCCCATCTGTTTGTCCATGTGTGTGTGTATTATGTAATTAATATGTATAAATCTCCATTACTGGGGTGGGTGGGGGGAGCAGAAGGTAGATGTAGCTGTGTCCATGCCCTGTCTATACCTTCACCTTCAAGGGATGGATTTTTTTTTTTAATTTGTTGAGTTTTGGGGTTGTTTTTTGGTTTTTTCTTCCATTTTCTTTTTTTTTTTTTTAAGAAATAAAAAGAAACTGCTTGACTGGTTTCAAGCACCCTGGTGAACCTGTGTTGTGTGTGGCTGGTGGAATTCTGGGGTGTAACCTGTAAACCAGGGCTGGTTTGGGGTCTGTCTGTCTGTCTGTCCGTCCTGGTAGGGAGGTTCATGGGCACCCTGACAGCTCCTTGTGTCTTCTTGGTGCCCAAACTTTATATTCCAACAAATGGGGCAGTGTGGAATTTAAACCAGCAGAGTTTGGTGATTTTGGGGAAGTGCAGAGAGAGAAGGAGGCATTGCCAGGCCTGAGGGGCTTTGGGGGTTCTGGGTGGCCAAGGATCAGCTCTGGGGATAAAGTGAGGCAGCAGAGTGTCCAAAAAAGCATTTTGGCACAAATTGTCAGGGTCCTTCAGCATCCAGGGTGAGTGAAGGGTTTGTGTGAACACCCAGCTCTGGCAGGGTGGAGCTGTGAATGAATTTTTCCACTCCATGGAAGGAAAAAGGAAAAGGGAAAAGGAAAAGTAAAGGGGAAAAGGGAAAAGAATAAAGTAGAAAGGGAAGAGGAAAAATGAAAAGGAAATGGGAAAAGGAAATGGGAAAAGGAAAGAGAAAAGGAAAAGGGAAATAAGAAAGTAAAAAGTGAAGGGGAAAAGAAAAGGGAAGAGGAAAAAGGAAAAGGAAAAAAAGAAAAGGAAAAAATTAAAAATGCAAATGAAGATCAACCCTCCTGCTGTGTCTGCATCAGCCCTGGGCCACAGCCCCAGCAGGGCACAGAGGGGGCCAGGCTGGAGCTGCTTTGCCTGATATTGAGTAAGAAATTTGGGGCTCTTTGTGAGGGCCACCAAACCCTTTCACCTCTGCAGCCCTGAAATGCACCCCTGTCCCCCAAAGCTCCAAGGATTTGCAGAATTAAATGAGCCAGCAAAGCTTCCCAGCCCATGCAGGGAGTGAGCAGCCACTGGGCAGTGACTCCCAGGAGCAAAGCAAAGCTCAGGAAAGGTTTGTAAAGTGTCTTTTTTTATTATTTTTTTATTATTATTATTTTTCCCCCCTGGATCAGTCTTAACCTCACTTTGCAAATCAAGACCACTCCTCAAACTCTTTGAAGCACTCCAGAGCACTCTGTACAAGCCAAAGGTTTATTTGTTTCATAAACAACTCAAATTATATTCATGGAAAACAGGTAAATGGACAAAAGGAAAACACAGCACTGACCACTATAGAGCACTGACATGTAGAGGTGCAGCTCCCTCCCTCGTGCGATGCCCTCCCTCCCCAGGCCCCCCAAAATTTTGCTTGAAAAGCCTAACACAGAGGTCCAACATCTGCTTCAGCTTCAACAAGAGAATACAGGTCACAGTATTGAATCATAAAGGGAAGGACAAGAGAGGAACTGCCTCGGGAAGGGGGAGAGGTAAAAGAGTTCCCCCATCTCTTTCCTTTCTTCCTTTTTTTTCTCTTAAATTTTCAAACAGAGGTTTAAGGAGGAGAGGAGGGGAAAATCCATGGAAATAAACACTTTTTCACTCATATATATATATATGTATATATATATATATATATATAGCAAGATTCTCAGTGAACACAAAATTCTATAAAACTACCATTGATCTGTGTTGGTTTTCTTCCCCCCTTCTTTTTTTTTTTCTTTTTAAAAGTTGCTTTAAAAAGGATAAAAAGTGCACAGACACCCTTATAAGGCACAAACAGATCTTCTGTACAAATCATATATCATTGGACTGTTTAAAAAAAATAGCAATACGAATAATAACAATGAAATCTGTAAGAGGCTACCTTTTCCTGGAAATATTTTTTTTTCATTCTTTTTTTTTTTTTTTTTTGAGGCCTATTTTGGAAAATTCCTGTTGCTCTTGGATAGGCAGGGCCACAAGTCCACTGCTCTCACTTCCCTTGCTGGCCTCACTGGGTGCTGCCCCTTCTTGCTACAGCAAAAATTCACCCTCTGCAACGTGTCCTGAACAGCTCCTGGGGTGGATTTGGTGTTTCTCCTTGCTGGCTTAAAAATACAAAACAGAGCTACACCAAAAAATAAAAAAAACCCACCCAGGCTGCACCCACCCTGCTGATGGAGGCACTGAGCAAAGGGCAGCCCTGGCTGGGTATTCCCAAACCTCTCCTGGAATTCCTCTCTATGGAAAGGCTTCCAGGGCTGGCAGTGCCCAGGCTGGGGCTGGCACACCCCTGGCACCTTTGGGCTGTGCCCACAGCTGGACCTGGAGCTGCCCTCGTGGGGCTGGGAGCTCCCTGGGAATGCAGAGCCTGGGCTGGAGGAGAGCAGAAAAGCTCCAGGGGCAGGGAATGTGTCCTGCCTGCTCCTTGGGGCTCCAAAAAGGGCTCAGGGCTCTCACTCCACAGCAGCCTCTCATTGAAACACTCAATAAAAACATTCATCAGCTCTCCAAGGAAAAAACAAAAGGTTTCTGGGTGCCCTGTGAGCACAGCCTGCTGTGGGAGGAGGGTGAGCTGCTCCTGGCTGTGCCCAAACCCAGCCCAGCCTCCACCTGGGCAGCAGCACCAGGCACCCTCAGGAGGAGAGAGGGAACAGCCAGACAGACATCCCCAGGCTCCCTCTGTGCCCAGAAGCTCTGAAATGTGCAGGAGTTATTATTCTATTTTTTCCCTTTTTCCAGACTCAAATGTGGTAATTGGTAATTGCACCTTTCTGAAAAGCTGTTCTCACGCACATGGTCACCGAGCTGCAGTGACAGCTCCTCTCATCCTCCCTTTCCCCGCTTTTTTTCTCCTCTTTATGAGCCTGGAGCAGCTGCAAACTGGCCAGGACAGGGCTGTGCAATGGGCAGAGGACGGAGACTGGAGGGCAGCAGGGAGGAGGATGCTGAGCTCCTCACACCAGCCCCAGTGCTGCCAGCAGCTGACACTACACCCAAAACCCATTTACCTTTTAATTGCCACCATCTAATTCAGCCTCAGAGCCTTTTCTTTCCTCCTAAGTAAAGCCAAGTGAGCTAGTCCCTGTTTTTCTCAACAAGGTCTCGTCTGGAGTGGAGACCCAGCATGCAGGCAGCTGGGAGCTGTGCTGGGAAACCTGCAAAGGCTGGAGAGAGAACAGGAAAAATCAGCACATCCAGTCCCCAGAAATGAAGGTGAGCCTGATGGGACTGGGTCAGAAATGAATTTCTCACCAGAGCCTCCAAAAAATCCCCATGTTGGGGCGGGAGGAAGGCTGAGCCCTGCCAGGGCAAGAGCTGCAGGGCAGGTGTGGCACAGGTGACAGTCAGGACAGGGGGACACAGCTGTGCCACCTGCCAGCAGGGGGGTGTGCCTGGAGGTGACAAACCCCATCACTGCCGTGTGCCAAGGCAGGGCTGCCCATCCAAGCAGCCCTGGGTGCACAGGCTGCAGTTTTTATGGCTTCAGAAGGCAGCAGGGCAGGGCCTGAGCTGCCCCTCACAGCTCCTGGGCTCTGCCTGGGATCCTCACTGCTACCCCAGGGCATCTCCCTGGGCCTCAGCCTCCATGGGCAGAAGGCCCTGTGCTGCCACAGAAAGAAAAATCTGCTTCATCTAACCCAGAGCAGCTCCTCCATGTCCCCACGAGCCTGTTCACGAGGACAGAACCCCAATAAGTGACAGCCTGGCAGTGCCAGGCCTGAGCTAGTTCTCCTTGCAGGACATTTCCAGATCACTTCTGTCCATCTGAACCCTCCCTCTGGGCCTCATCCCAGTTTTGCTCCAGCACAGCACAAGCCCCTGGCAGCAGCAGCCCAGAGCTGTCGGGTTTTAGGGTCCAGGTTTTAGGGAACCCAGTGGCACCTGGCACTGCCCAAGTGGCAACCTCCCCACGCCGAGCCATGCCACGGGAATAAAGAACCTTTGCACGGGGAATTTCTCATTTGCAGCTGGCTCGGGTCCTGCATCAGCCTGGCCAGCACAATCCTCAGCTTTGCTCCCTGAATTGTGCCCTAGCAGTCAAATAAGGAAACACAGATAACGAGCCACTTGATAACGACTGACCAGCACGATAACCCATAAGCAGGGACGGAAAGGCGTGTTTTGTAGCGGCGTTCCCCCCTTCCCGCAGCCCCTAGGGCCGGTAGATTTTAATGACATCCTTGATGACCCTTCTGCAGATGGGGCAGCAGGCGTTGAGCTGCTTCTTCAGCTTAAGACCGCAGGTGTTGCAGAGGCACATGTGTCCGCAGGTGTAGATCACCGTGTCCACCTCGCTGTCGAAGCACACGGTGCACTCCCCGTTCTTGCTGCTCGATGGCTCCGGGGGGGAGAAGACAGGAGAGATGGGGGGGCTCAAAGGGGAGCTGGGGGCAGTCACTGCAGAAGAGAAATGGGGCATGAGGTTGTTGAGGCACAGGGAGGGGGAAAATGCAGCTAAGTCGGGTTTTGAGGCTCTCCTCAATCATTGCCTGGTTGTTTGGCTGAATGAATCCCAGTCTATTCAATCTGCAGCAGTCACAGCCTGTAATCCCTTTTCTACACATGGGGCAGGTGCCACATCCACACTTTTTTGAACATTTGTAGGGATGGTGATTCCACCGCTTCCCTGGGTGGCTTGTTTGATACCTGACCACCCTTTCCATAAAGAGTTAATTCCTTATATTCAAATTAAACCACTCCTGGTACAACTGGATGCTGTTCATTCCCATCCTGTTCTCTGGAGCAGAGCCCAACCCCCTGGCTGTCCCCTCCTGTCAGGGACTTGTGCAGAGCCAGAAATTCCCCCTGAGCCTCCTTTTCTCCCTCTGAGCCCCTTTCCAGCTCCCTCAGCCCCTCCTGGGGCTCAGCCCCTTTCCTGGACATTCTCCAGCCCCTCCACATGTTTCATGTCACAAACTGGCCACAAGCTTCGAGGTGCAGCCTCAGCAGTGCCAGCACAGGGGACAGTCCCTGCCCTGCTCCTGCTGGCCACAACCAACGCACAGCCCTCCTTCAGGCCAGGAAAACCTCCCCAGCACTGTGTTTTCTCCCCATTTCTCCTGCTGGCCTGGCAGGAGAGCTGACCCTGCCCCAGGAGCTGCTCCTGTCCTTACCCAGCGAGGACTCTGAGGCTGATGAGGACCTGTTGACGCTGAAGGCCATGTCCGAGTCGCTGTCGTACTGGGAGCCACCGGGGGATCCTGAGGGAGACACCGTCCCTGGGCTGGACTGCACCGTGCCTGGGAACACAGGAGAGAGCTGAGCCCCCACAGGGACACCCCACAGCCTGGCCAAAGCCCTCAGCCTGCTGAGCTGCTCCCACCCCACCTGCACAGGGTTAATGCTGCCCCTTGGTGACCACACAGGGCAGGATTCT
Source organism: Turdus rufiventris (assembly GCA_013186435.1). NCBI lineage: Eukaryota > Metazoa > Chordata > Aves > Passeriformes > Turdidae > Turdus > Turdus rufiventris. Next base: position 85,571 of record PYHW01009585.1, read on the forward strand.
GGATGTGACCCCAGGGTCTGTGCTCGTTCTGCTTTGTGTGATCCCTGTTCAGCTTCAGTGGAGCAAGCACCAGCTTATCCAAAATTTGCCTTTCCACTCCCCACTCTGCCCAGCAGCAGAGGGCTCCAGCTGTGCTGTCACAAGGACATTGCTTTGGATGGAGAAAACCTGCTTAAAGTCACTAACATCTGCTTTTCTGATGGAATCCTTAACGGGAGGAAAGCAGAAAGGCTGGAGCTGGTCCCCAGCAATGGATCAGAAGTGCCAGCTGACCCCTGTGCTGTGGCAGTGCTTCAGCAGCAATTACTGTCCATGCTTAAACCAGAGCTGTGCTCACAAAAATCCCCATCCTTACCAAGGCAGGAGTTTAATACCTGCTGGCTGGAATAGGGAGTTTATAAAGAATCCCTTCTAGAATCAAACCCACTGAAAAACTGCTGCCACCCCACAACCATCCCTGTCTATAAAGAATCCCTTCTAGAATCAAACCCACTGACACAGAGCAGCCCCTCCCAGCCAGCCCTGCCTGCTGCTTGTTTTATCTCTCAAGTCTCATCCTTTCCTGGGGGAATCACAGAGGTTGCACAATCTCTGTGACAGGCACCGTGTTCTGTCCCTCTTGTTAGCAAACACAACGAGCTGCATCCTCACATCACTGAGCACTGAGTGCAAACCCAGAGCTCTGCTTCAGGCCCAGGAAACTCCCCCAAGCCAAGCTGGCTGCACTTACCCAGGATTTTGAGCTGGTTGATCACGCCGTGGATTGTAAAAAACACCCAGAGGGACTGGGAGGTGTCCACGCACATGAGCATGCCCCGGCTGGCCCCGTTGACCCCGTGGTGCACCTCTCCGTTGGGCAGGACCATGAAGCTGAGGATGTCACCGCTGTTGAGCACCGGGAAGGCTCGATAAACCACCCAGTACTCCTTACGGTCCAGGAGAAAATCCGGATCGGCCGGGAGCTCGTTTGTCCGCAAAGTGCTCGGATCACAAGAGGTGATGCCGAACGAGAGCGCCCCGTAGTAGGGCAGCCCGAGGTGTCCCACTTCCACAAAGAGGCTCTCCCCGATGTGCAAAGGCCGGTCAGAGAACACCAAAGTCCTATTGCTCTCCTGCCAGTTGGTGCAGGCCACCATCCTGTCCTGGGAGAAGGTGACGTCGGGGCCGCGCGTGGGGTGGAAGCGCAGGTCGGTGTCCAGGAACGCCGGCACTCCCTGGGCGTGCTGCCGCCGGCTGGGGCAGCAGGGGATGATGTGGTTGTCAGTCCCAAGTCCTGGCACCCGGCTTAGGTTCAGGTTTGCAATTTTGGCCACTACTTGGTTGTTCTCGAGCTCGTTGTTGTTGAAGTTGGCCGAGTCGTGGTTGCTCTGGGGAAGGCAGGTGCTGAGGCGGGCGGTGCTGAGCCGGGCAGTGCTCATGGTCTCTGCAAACATGCTGTCTGTGAGAGAAACAGGGGGTTAGTCATGAGAAAACTGCCTGCTTTTGTGCTTACAGTTGTTATTGCAGCCTACAGGCTCCAAAAGGGAGAATCAGCCACGGGTCAGGCACTAATGAGCAGCTCCTGGTGCAGAGGAGCAGGCAGAGGAGCGGCTGCATCTCGGCACCAGCCAAGGAAAAACAAGAGTTCCAAGCACTCCTGTGATCTGGGAGTTCCCTGCACTGGGGAACCGGGAAAAGCTGTAAACCAGCATGGTCCTACAGCTCTGAGGAGAAGGATCTGCTAGCTCTGAGGTTACACTATATATATAAAGAAAAAGTCTCAATGTTTTGTTGTCCCAAGGTCTTGTGCAACACAAATCCACAAGTGATGGGTGAAGGAACTCAAGGATGAATGGATATTCTTTCCACTCTCCTTGTCATTGTCTTACACCTGTCCAGACATAGGTGTGGCCAAGGGAGGTCATTTCAAGCCTCCTATCTCCAGGGTGTTCACAGCCCTGCAGAGGTTTTGAATGGAGAGCTTGTCACAAAAGCCATTTCCTGCAGGTGTTAGAAAGCTTTCACAGCAGAGGGTTGTTCTCCCTTTTCACAGCAAAGAGAAAGTCAGGATGTTGATCCTTAGTTAATTTCCCAGGTTTCCACTTGGGCCATGCCAGGTTTGGGGGTGATGTAAAGTGTGGGAAGGTTTGGAGTGCTCTCCCTTCCACCTCCAGCCCTGCCTGGGGCAGCCTGGACACTTCACTCTGAAAGGTTTAATCACTGAGCAAAGTCAAAGCACACGGAATTTAAGAGTCTGTGTGAATGACTCCTGGTCTTCCCAGAAATGGAGAGGGGTGAAGCAGCCCAGCACCAACACTGCCTGCTCCTTGAGGGAGAGAATCCTTTCTTTTGGCAAAGAAGGAAAAACACCAAATGCACCCAGCAGCAAAGCAGAACCTGCCTCGCTCAGAAGCCCAGGGGTGGGCTGATGGCTGGAGCAGCTCCTTCTCAGCCAGCACAGCTTGTGTGGCAAGAAATGCTCCCACAGAGGAGTCAGACACATCCGAGCTTCATGATGGATGTCCCATCCCTGGAAGCGTCCAAGGACAGGACTTGGAACAACCTGGGATAGGGGAAGGTGTCCCTGCCCATGGCAGGGCTGGAATGAGATGATTTTTAAGATCCCTTCCAGCCCAAACCATTCTGTGATTCATGACGCATTTTGTGCCTCACAACTGGAGCTGTATTTCACAATTTTCTCAACTCGCAACATTTTGGGAGGATGAGGCAGAGACAAGCAAGGAGTTTGGGTCCCCTGGTGCCCCAGATGGCTGAGCATGGCCCTGATTCCTGGGGCAGTTTGTGGGGTTTTCTCTTGTAATAAAAAACCCTCCCATGAGAGTACAGGTGCTCTCAGCCTGAGTTTTCACTGGCAATTCTTGGATGCTGCAGGACTGGAGCAGGATTTTATTTTTCAAACTGCAATTTAATGAGGCAAAAGGAGAGCTCTGGTGGAGCAGCTGCCTTGGCCAATACAGCAAACACTCCTCCCCTGTGACGAGCACCAGAGGCTGGAGTATGTCACAACTGCAATTACAGGACAAGCTGCTGCTGAGGTTTAATTACACATTTGAGGCACAGCAGACAGGGAAAAGCGTTGTTTATGTGTGGCATTCTCGCCTGTGGAATAATTGGCTCTGTTCAGCAGGATGTGTGATGGAGCTGCTGCCCTCTGGACTCGCCATTCCACAGCCATTCCCTGGTGCCAGCTCCGTGCCAGGCTGGCAGCACCATCCCCTCGGGCAGCTGCAGCTGGTACAGTTCAAACTCCATCAGCTCCAAGGAGCCTCCAGGAAAGGGCAACTCTCTTGGACTTTAAAAGTGTTCCCTGTGGTGTAGCCCAGTTCAAACACTCCATCTAACGCTGAATTTATTAGAAATTTCGATGCTGTAAAAGCCATGAAAGGAAAATCACTGCATGGCCATCAGCTGGGCTTGATAATGGGAACAGATTCATCCCCTCTTGCAGCCCTCCCTAAGGATGAGGCTGTAAATCAGGATTCCAGGACTGTGAGTGATGTCCCCGTGCCAGGGAAGGGTCACAGTGCCAGCACAGCCCCTCAAAGTGCCAGCCTGGGTAGGACCACAGCCAAGAGCAGAGAGAGGGGCTGGGGAAGGGCTCCAGGAAACTTCTGGGCAATTACTGGTGGTTTTCCAATGGACTGGCAGTAACTGGTAGCTGGGAAAGAACAGAGTCACAACTGGCCCTTTTTGTCTTCTCAGCCACTAGGATCTTGTTCCATGTTCTTCCATGCCAAAGCAGCACATCCAGCTCAGAGAAAGCTGAGTGGAGTGACAAATAAAGATTTCCATTTATCCCTTCCCATCATGTGCAGCCTTAGGACTTTCCATCACTGCCAGTTCTGGAATGCGTTGCCTTCTGCATCCCTACCGCTGGCAGAAGAAAAATTATTAACCAGAGGTAAAAAACCAACAGCAAATTAATTTTCTTAAGTGCCCCATAGAAACAATCACACAATCACATCTTTTCCTGCAGGATCAGAAAGAACAACCAGAAGAGCAGCCCAAAACCACACTTACCTAGAATTTGCACTTCGTGGGTAATTCCATAGACGTCTATGAGGGCCCAAAGAGGCCCGGAAACTTTAATACCACAGTGAAACAAGATTGGCTCCTCATCATTAATACTGTAGAACACCCTGCCGTGCCGGTCCACCCAGAAGGCCAAAATATTGTCCCTGACCGCAAACCTCTCGGGCAGAGCCTTGGCCCAGTAGCCGGGGCGGGTGACGAGGTCGGGGCAGGCGTACTTTGGTATCTCCTCGGAGCTCATCTGCGAGGGGTCGTGGATAGTGAAGCCGAAGCGCAGGGCGCCGCTCCAGCCGTGGTGCACGGCCACCAGCTTGAGGCGCACCTTCTCGTACAGGTGGATGGGCCGGTTGGTGAAGGTGACGCCGTTGCAGAAGCTGTTCCTGCGCGTGGCCCGGCGCGAGTGCGCATCCAGCCGCACGTTCTTGCCCTTGGCCTGTGAGTGGAAGCGCGGCGGCTCCGCCAGGGCCAGCACCGAGCGTCTCTCATGGCTGTTGTTGGGCAGGCTGTAGTAGGGCCGGCTGGGCACCGAGCGGGTCGGGTGGCTCGTGTCTGTGGGAGGAATCACAAGGTTGGGAGATTATCAGAATCTTTGTAGTGGTTTGAAAGCAAAACAAGTGGGAGACTCCAAGTGAGAAATGCAATTTAATAGGGGAAAAAAAGAGAAAATAAAATACATGCAATAGTACAACAGAAAACCACTGACAAGAGTTAGGATACAACCTGACACCTGCTAGTTAGGGTGATGGTAGCAGTCCAGACAAAGTGGTCATGTTGAAGTAGTGACCCTGTAGAAAGGTAGCTCTTGTCCTCTGGAATCCAGTGGGTAAGGGCTGCTTTGGTGTTCCAAATCTATTTTTATCCAGGTAGGAAATGTTTGGCTCCTCCCCCTGGATGGAGCATCTCCCAGTGGGATTATGTAATTTTATCAGTCATGCACTGGGATTCAATGGCCATTAACAGGAGATATCCCCTGGAGGAAGGATGGGTTGTGAAAAGATAAAGAACACTGCCCCACCCGGTTTTAACACTTCACCCGTTAACAGGAGATATCTCCCACAGAGATAGGGATCACTGCCCCACCTGGTTTTAACAGATGTGATAGAACATTGACTTTGGGACACATCTTTACATTGTAACCCAGGACAATCATCAGGCCCATGCCCTAACACCTCAACTCAACCATGGCACCTGTCAGGAGTGCTGGAACCCTGCAGCCTGGGAGTTTTGAGCTTTCTGTGCTTTCTGACCCCCAGGGGAATGCTGCTTTGGAGAAGGCTTCCAAAACTGAGTGATGGAGTTAAAGTCATGGGTATGTAGTTAGAATGGAAGTGTGTAATATCACATGGTGAAGGGTTTGGAATTGGGGGTTTTTAGAATATAGTAATAGGTGTGGGACAAGATGGAAGTTCTTGGGCGTTGTCTCTTCTTCCCTCTTTGTTCCTTCTTCATGGGTTTCAGGCAGTAATTTTTAGTTCAATAGTCAGTGCTGCACTGCAGATCACAGGTATTTGGTTATTGGGTCAAAAATATAAATAATATCAGTGTTGATTCTTTATTGGAGTGTTTAGCTTTGAAATACCTTGTAACTAACTAAATTCAGCTCCTTTTTGCTCAGTTTTAGCTGGTGGCTGGAAGTGCTGCAGATCTCTCTGTACTTAGATAACATTTAATCGAAAACCAAGTTCGAATGAGAAATCCATCACTCTTGTGATTTATCCTGACTCTGAGTGATGGCAGAAGAAAGCGAAGACAAGCCACTAATTAGGTGGTGCAGCTAACCCCTTACAAGGTGGTTACAAGGAGGGCTTGGTCTGACCCAGATCTTGGCTCTGGGTGTGACTTGAAACGTTTCACCTTAAACCAGCGTGCTTAGCCACAACCTGCTCTTGGCTGTCTCAGTTTCCTGCAAAAACGTGGCAAGAGAAGGTTGAGCAGCTTCCCTGCAAAGCTGGGTAGGAAGGAACATCCTTTGTTCCCATCAGATTCTTCCTATTGCCCTCAGAAAAGTTCAACACCTGCAGCTCTGAGTTTCCTCCTCCGTGCTAACTCCCATGGTGGCCAGACAGAGCTCTGAGGATTGTGCCTGTTAAAAACCACAGATGTTTGAGGTGAGCATGATTTTTAGGAGATTTTTGTGGGACATGCAGCCACCAGCTCCTCTGTGCCCTGATTTTGTGATGATGAACAGGAACTTTTGATCAACACAAATAATCCAAGACTTTCAGCAGCTGGAGCACCTCTGCCACACCAGACCTAAAAGCGTTTAGGTTCTTCCCAAAGCTTCAGCCCAGCCCCTGGCTCAGATTTCAGACGCAACTGGCACATTCAGGAACATTTCATCCTGCACAGCTTTGCCTTTACCCAGAACCTCCCATGTAAGCTCAAAGCACTTTATAAATGATGATTGTTTTCAGCTTCACAGCAGCGCAGATGGCACAGAAATCCTGCCATCCTCATTTTACAGATGGGAGAAGGAGAATTGATGGGTGAGATCTTGCAGCATTTAAAGTCAATAGCAATTCTGAGATTGACTTCAAGAAAAGCAGATTTGGGGCCTGAAGTGAAGACAATCATACAGGCATGAAGCAGAAATGAAAAATAAGCCCAACTTTGAATCTCAAACCTTATCTAGAAGCTCCCTGAGATGGAGACAATGTTTTTTGCACATCCCTGAGCACATGGGGACTTGGCCCAGGTCCTGGGCTCCCACCACACCGTGGTGTTCCAGGGAATTTGGTCTCCCCATTCCCCACCTCTCCTCCTGCCTCTGCACCTGGCTTTGTAGGTTTTTAAAGGAAAAATGGAACGCATCCTGAATGCCTAAAGCCATCCTGTTAAATATAAATCCCCATCATATGCTGCCATTCATTCTGAACTCTTGTGCCACGTCCTCCAAGCTGCTTCCTCCCTGTGTGCAACCCCAGGCTTTGCTTCGTGACAAGGGAAGGATTTTGTGTGGTTTTCCTGTTGGAAAAAACCCACCAGAAGATCCTGGGAGCTCAGCTGGGTGAGCTGGCAGGTGGGGTGCAGCGGGGGCAGAGTTTTTTTGTGAGCAAAACCAGAGCAGACAGGGCGGGGAGAGGCTGGACCTGCACTAAGCAAAGAGAAGAGAGAGGATCAGCCCTTCAAATCAGGCATCTGTGACAGGAGTCCAAGGGCATGAAGGCAAAAAGCTCCTGTTTGCAGCAAGATATAAATACCAATCAAATTTTGTCTCTTGGTTTGTCCTGCAGTCGCTGTGCAGTGGTTAATCCCGTCAAACAATTCATCCATCCTTGCTCTCAGCCAGCGAGGGGAGGCTGCCAACTCCATGCCAGGGCTGTGGAAAAGAGCCCTGGAGAGGATGGGGAAGGGAAAATCTTCTCCAGGTGTTCAACCCCCTGCCCAGCACAGCATCCCCCAGCACAGGGGGCTCCCCAGGAAGGGGCATTCCTGGATTTCCAGGAGAAATCTCATTGCTTGCCTGCTGAAGAGCTACAATGCAGAAATGGCTGCTCCCAGCACAGCCCAGCTCATGTGGGTGCCTGTCTCTGTGCAAAAGAAGAGTGCCCTGGGGGCTCTGGGCAGGGACCCAGCACAGGGCAGGGGAAGCCTCTCCTGGCCCTGCCTCCCCTTTTTCCATGGGGATTCTCTGTGCTGGGTGCAGCAGAGCTGGGATGGATCCCAAGGGGCTCCTGCAGGACTGGGTGGGCTCAGTGGCACCTCACACCCAGCCTGGCAGGGCACCAGCCTCCCCAGGCAGAGAAACCCTCCTTTTACAGCCCACTGAGCTGCTTTTTGCTTCTAAAATGGTTAAAACAACCCCCTGTTGTTGCAAGTGGCATGGCCTCAATGTCCCCACGTGTCCAGAGGAGGAAGGAGGGGAGACAGATTCTTTCTCCTCTCTGCTAGCCCCAAAATCCCAATTTCCAACCCCAGAGCAGCTCCAGCCTTCCTCCCCCATCCCCCTGATGGAGAAAAGGCTCCTGTGAGGGATGTGATGCCCCTGGCCCTGCACCCTCAGCAGGCACAGAGGACACAGGTGGCAGTGCCAGTGCCACCAGCACAGTGACAGGACAACGAGGACACTGCCACCCACTCCAAACACAGCTTTGTGTCCACTCTGCCAGAGGGGCATTTGGGGTCTGGCGCTTTTTGTTTTGTTTTCTTTTTTAAAAAAACCACCCAAACAAAACAGGAAAAGCATATTGTGGCTAAACAATAGGAAAAGCTCCCGATGGAAATGAATGGATAATTTATTTATAACGCTGTTCCCCTCCTTCATGTGGAATAAAACCTGCCATAACCCCAGGCAGGGAGGCAGAGTTTTCCCACTGAAACACGCCTGGGGCTGAGCTGGGGCATGTGCTTTGCTCATCAGGTGCTGACAGGGACACCGAGCCCAACAGGATGTTTGTGCTTTTCAATTGTGCCTTTGATTGCCCTCATTTGCAGCTCTGTTTCCACAATTTGGATCTCGATTTGGTCCCTCTGCTATTGCTCCAAAGGGTTTCCTCTCCCGGCTGTGCATTCCCAATTCCCACCCCAAAAATTGGGATGAAGGCTGTGCATTATTCCCTATTCTCACCCCAAAAATTGGGAAGAAGGCTGTGCATTCCCAATTCCCACCTCAAAAATTGGGATGAAGGCTGTGAATTATTCCCAGTTCCCACCCCAAAAGGCTGTGCATTCCCAACTCCCACCCCAAAATGCTGTGCATTATTCCCAATTCCCACCCAAAAAATGGGATGAAGGCTGTGCAGTATTCCAAATTCCCACCCCAAAAGGCTGTGCATTCCAAATTCCCACCCCAAAAGGCTGTGCATTCCCAACTCCCACCCCAAAAGGCTGTGCATTCCCAATTCCCACCCAAAAATTGGGATGACACAGCCAAGCTCGTGGCACAAGTGCCCAGGGTGCAGGGAAGAGCCACTCCAGCTTTTATTTTTCAGCTGTGAGATTCCTACAACACTCGGGAAGTCATTTCTTCTCTTTCTGCCTCCCCTCCCTGTCTAAAAGAGAGCAACACCATTCCTCCACATCACAGGACTGAAAATTCCAGGTTCTCAAACACTTCAAACCCTCAGCATCATCACAGGGGAGCCCAAACCCACTGAGGGATGCCTTGAGGTTCCACCCCTCTTTTTATTCCAGAGTTTTCCATTTTTCATCCCCACTCTCACCAGTGACACTCACAGCACATCCCTCAAACACACAAACAAATACAAAAAGGCAGAAAAATGGAAGGAAAAGCTGAACTGGAGGGTGAGGAATGGTCTGAGACTGGTGGAGGAAAAACCCTTTTGGCAAGGCAGCATTTCCATCCACATCCCGGTGGTGTCAGATGACGCCGAGGCAGATTTGGGTTATGGGGGCTCGTGCTCTCCTCTGAAGCTTCACCTGCTCTCCAAAAGGCCAGCGCACTCATTGCAGAGGTTATGCTGACCTTTGCAGAGGTATTTTAACAGACACGCACTTTGCATTTCAAAAAGGTACAGCAGGCAGACCCCGGCCAAATTCCACATATTTATCATGGTTCCAGTTCTAAAAATAAACATTTTTCTTTTCACCCATTTGTTCCCAGCCCTGGCTTTGCAGTGGCAGTGTAATCCCACTGACAGCAGCAGACAAAACTCAGCCCCAGAGCCCTGTCTGAGCTGCTGCTCTCCCAGGGGCGTGGGATGGAGGAGCTGGGGAGTGACCTCCAGCCAGATGGAGCCTGTCTTCACTTGCCCTGACAAGCCAGGCAGGAATAAAACCCCTCAAACAGCGGAGAAGGGAATGATGTGGAAGGAGAGCAGAGGCACAGCGAGAACAGCCTGACAGGAGGAGGAGGAGGAGGAGAGCGCTGCCATCCTCACGCGTCACCATGGTCTGCACCAAACACGTTCCCTGGGTCCCACTGCCCTTCCTGGGAGCTTTTCCCGAGTAGATCTATGATAAAAGATCCACAGGATCAAAAAGGGGAAGTTTGGTGCCAAACAGGG
>PYHW01009585.1:96945-107690 GCA_013186435.1 Turdus rufiventris
TCCTGCACTGAGGAGCTCACAGCAAAGCTCAGCTAAAAGGAAAGCCAAGACCAAGCCTTAACTCTCCTGGTTATCCCAACATTGAAGCCAAAAGATGGGAATGCAGCTGAAACTCTGATGTCCCTCCCAGGAGCCACCAGCTAAAATAAACCATGACAGCAAATAAACCACGATAGAAAATCAACCACAACAGAAAATAAACCACAACAGAGAATAAACCACAACAGAAAATAAACCACAACAGAAAATAAACCACGACAGCAAATAAACCACGATAGAAAATAAACCACGACAGAGAATAAACCACAACAGAAAATAAACCACAACAGAAAATCAACCACGACAGAAAATAAACCACGACAGCAGCTCTGCCCTGAGGATGGAAAGTGCTGATGGCAAATCCTCCATGACCTGGAAGAGCCCCAAAGGCTGAGGACAGCCAGGCAGGAATATTCTCCCAAACCTTCTGCTTGGCTTTGCTTTTGGTGGTAGGAGAAATCAAATATTTGAAATGATCAAATACAAAGAAAGCCAGTGCATGACTTTGATGGAGAGGCTCAGAGCAAAGTGGGGAGTCCTGAGCTAAACCAGTATTGGTGGATCAGGCTGTAAAAGCAGAAAATGCTCCTAAAAAAAAACCCAAAAACCTCCTGCAAGCATGGGAAGATCCACCCACACTCACCTCTGCCTGTCTCCTGTTGTGCCTCTCGCTCTGGGCACGCAGGAATTTTGCTGCAAAGTTGGCCCCATCTTTATTACAGGCTTTTAGTCCTCCTGCATATAAATAGCACTCAGTATACACAGAAGCCAGCGATTAAGCACGGAAAAAAAAAATTAAAAATCTCCTCTTGCCTGCATTATTAGGGAATCTGGGTCAATGAGTCTGCAACTCGAGTAAGAAATTCTTCGAGTTGGTTAATGAGAGACAGGGATGGAGGAACAGGGTTGGTGCCATAATCCCTGCTCAGGTCCTGCAGTGAAAGCAGCTGCAGGATGGATGAGGAGCCCTGGGAATGGCACAGCTCCTTCTGAGCTGTCCAGGGAATGGCACAGCTCCTTCTGAGCTGCTCCACACAGATGCAGGATGGATGTGGAGCTCTGGGAATGGCACAGCTCCTTCTGAGCTCTTCCACACCCAGCTCCTTCCTCCCAAAGCCAGGGACACGGCAGGGGTTTGAAAGCCACCCTGCAAAACTCGCCGGAACTTTTTGGCTACTGGTTGAAGATGAAAACGTCAGAAATGATCAGTCAGCTCTCACTGGAGCTCTGAGTGGGGTTTTGGGCTGTGCTCTAATCAGTTCCTACACCAGCAAAGCAAACCCCTGCCCCTGACTTGATGTATTATGGTTCTGCAAAATTGTTACCTTCTTTAGAAAGTTAAGCTTTGCAGAGGTCTGCTCAGCTCACTTTATCTTCTCAGAGCCCATCACAGAATTTTGGGAGGTGACCAAAAGCAGTGAGAAGGTTTTTTAAGCAACTCCACAAATGGTTTCTGAGGAATGCTAGGTTGGAAATTATCATCACTACGTTGGAAGACTGAATATTTTCTGAATCTAAATGCTCAGTGATTGTCAGTCAGGGATTTAAACACTTATTTCTGTGATTTATTGTTCTGGCTGTTTTCTAGAAAAAGGCAATGTGCACCAGAAAGCAGAGAGAGCATTACAACGTACAACACTGGTCTGGGAGGAATGAGCACAGCTGGACACCCCAGGATGGGAAGAGAGGAGCAGAGATGTGAACAAACCCTCCTGGTTCTCTGGGGTGGCTGTGGATTTACTGAATTCCTACAGAAATAGGGTGAAGGTGAGACTACAGACACAGCCTAACCCCAAAACCCTCCTGTGTCAGGGAGTGCTGCTGGCCCCATCACAGATTTCCTCACACATTAAAAAACTTGGCTTGGGCTCCTTGCCCCCAATTCCTCCCCATTCACTTCTCACTTCCCAGCCAATTCTGCCCCACAGAGAAAATAAACAGCTCAGCTTTTCAGAGCAACACCTTGGTTCAAAAGCATCACTCTGGTGTCTTCCTTTCCCAGTCAGCACTGGGATTTGCTGAAGAGTTCCCAGAACTCGAGCCTGCCATAATCAGTGCCATTGGAATGGCCCATGGCCTCACCTCCTCCTGCTGCCAGAACCATTAATGCAAATAAACTCCCTGTTCCCATTGAGCCTTTTCTCCAGGCCAGCTGCACCGCAGATTTATAAATAGTGACCATGTCATTGCAGTGGTAATGGCTTTTAATGAGGCTGAAGGATGGCTTGCATTCCCTTTTAATGTCCCCTGCACTTCCATTCCAGGCCCTGGTTCAGTGCAGTGCTCATGGAGAGAGGTGGGACCTGGCACATCCTTCCATGCAGGACACAAAGAGGGAAATCCTTTTGTTGTTTCCCCCATGCAGGAAACCCACCCATCCCCTACAGACAGGCACTGCACCACGAGGGCAGCTTGTGACACAGGGAAAATTAAAAATAAAAAGATTGGAAGAGCGATAGTGGCAATTGAGCTTCACTTTTCCATGCACTGTTCTCTGAAAAGCCCCCAAAAGCTGTGTTTGCCTTGTCTGCATCCCTCTGGAATGGGGCTGTGCTCCATTCCACGCCTCTCTCCCACCTCCCAAAAACATTTCTGGGGCAAGGCCAGCACATGAACTGAGCTCTCAGGCTCTGGGAATGACTCAGGTGAGCGATTTCCACACTCCCTGTAAACACCACATAACTTCTCCTGAGCACAGGAATTCTCCAGCCCCAGGGCCAGGCAGGAAGGAAAGCTGCCCCTGGGCCAGTGAAGGTTTCCTCCCATGGAATGAGATGATCTTGAAGTCTTTTCCAACCCAAACCATCCTGGGATTCTGTGGAGGGTGTGATGCTGCAGGAAGGAGATCCTGGCCATTCATCCCACCTCCAGCTTTTCCCAAAAATCCCTCAAGACAAAAGGAACAAACCTGCTTTTTTCCTTTGCTTCCTCATTTTTACAGAAGCCTCTTTTGTCTTTATCTCTCTTCACAGTGGTTCTTTTTTTTTTTTTTCTCCTCCTAATTACAACTTCTCTACACTCCAAAGAATTCAGTTGGAAAGAAAAAAAAGCAGTGGAGCTACTCCAGCCCAAACAGAGCAGGATAACCAGAGAGCCATCAGATTTAACAGGGCTTTAGATCTGCCCTAACAGAGCCAAAAACCCCAGGAAAAAAGGGGGAAGGATTTTAGGAAGGTGTTCTTCCCACCAAACCCCACTTACAGCATTTTGTAACCGTGTCCACAGCTCCTTTTCTCTTTACACACAATTTAAACAGCGATCTGGCAGCAGGAGGGGAAAATGCCTGGGGAGGAATGCATGGCTGAGGAATAAATAAAGCACTGGCCAGGTTTTCAATCATCCTATATTTTATATATACAAAGGCTGCGATTCCACTAAGCTTTTCCAAAACAATATGTAAAGAATCCAAAGAAGGGCAAAGCAATGGTAATAACTAGTTATAAAAAAAAATCAGGGGCACAGCACAGCTCTGCTGCTCTGCCAGGATTGTGTCCCTGGAGGGACAGTGGCACTGGTGGCACTGGTGGCACTGGGAGCTCTGGTGCCTCAAGCACTGGCCCAGCAGGGAGATTTCAAATAAATTAAATGCTGGAAAAATTCTTTTTCCAAAGAGCTGATGACTTCACTCAACTCATGGGCAGTCCAACCTGTACAATAACATCGCATATTTTGTTGGCTGTTTTAATAAATATTCAGACAAACAAGCTGGGGTTTTTTTCCTAAATACTGAAAAAAAAAATCCAAAAAAAATTTAAAGGGGAAAAGAAAAAAACAAAGAAAAAAAAAAAAAAAGAGTGTTCTGGTCCAGAAACGCAGGAAAACATCCCACTAAAAAAAGATGCATCCTGCTTATCCTTAGCTGAGATTTTTGAAGATGCAGCTTTCTCTGCTGAGCTGTGAAGGCACTCTGAGAGGCAGGTGGTTGTGCAACACTTGGCTGCTGCACGGCTCAGCTCTGAGATCCTTTCCCGTGATATTTGCAGGAATTAATAAGAGGAAACAAGACCCACTTCAAGACTTAAACTGTCCAAACAAACAAAAAAAAAATTACTGTCATACCATTACTGGACACACCATGACCTCAGCCCCCTTCCTTGTCTCAAATGTCTCCCATTATTTCAACACAAGAAGGATTTGAGCAACAGAAGTTTATTTTTAAGCCTCTGTCTCAACCTTAATTCCAGTGGGGTTTGAACCCAGTCCACCTAAACCAACATCAACATTTTTGTCCCTTTACTCTTTCTGTCTTTGTGCTCTCACAGCCAAAATATGACAGAGGCAGGTGGACCAAAAACATTCTGGAGATGAAACACAATTCTTTGCGTTGCTGAAAAGCCAGAAAATGCCAAATTTTTTTTTTTTTTTTTGTTTCCTGCCCCAGAGGAAAGAATTGTTGGGGTAAAGGTGTGAATTATAGAGCAAACAGCACAGCAATGGCCAGGTCCAGGCAGTACCAAACCCAAATTTACACCCTGATTTTTCAGTTTTTAACGTGGAGCTTGGATTGTTGTGCAGCAGAACTCCTTTGGTCAATGCCTTCCAAACAGAGCTGCAGGTGGTGGTTATTTTTATAGCTGAATTTTGATTTTTTTGGGGGGCTTTTGTTGGGTTTTTTTTGTGTGTGTTTTGTTTGGTTTTGGGATTTTAATTTTTTTTTTTAATTTTTTGGGTTGGGTTTTTTTTTTGTGGTGGTGGTGGGTGGGGGTTTTTTGGGGTTTTTTTTGGGGGGGGAGTTGCTTTTTTTTATCATTTCCACCTCTAAAGCCCAGTGCACAGTCCAGCAGCACTCCTTGGTAACTGTGCAATTGGGAATATCAGAAATCCCACACGAAACAACAAAAGCAGCTGCCCAAACCCTCCCATTTCCACCCAGATGGTTCTCATTTCAATTAACGGAATCCAACTAATTCAGAGCCATTCACTGGCCTTGTTTGGACTGACTTGGAAAAACACACCTATAAATCACATCTGCAAAGCTGTGAGGAGAGAAAGAATTTGTTCCTCTTCAGCCTGTTCTTCTTGTTCTTTTTTTGGTAGAACAAAATTTTACTACCAGACACAAAATACACAATGATGTGATGACAGCTCAGAGCCTCTGTGGTTCTGGCCACAATAAAACACAACCGTCAAAAAAAAAAATAAAACTGTCCCTCCTGTTCTTCGAAATTCAGGGCAGCCACAGGCTCCCATCTGCATCATCTCCCTGGGATTCTGAGCTGGAAAAGGAATTCCAAATGCACAGGAAGCCTGGAGTTACCAAAGCAGAGCCACGGCAGGGATTTCCCTGCTCCCAAATCCATCAGACACGGAATATTCAGGGTTTCACTGCTCACAGAGCATGGTGGAATGCCAAATTGGAATTGTCAGAGCTGCAGGAAAAGCAGCAAAGGATCACTGAGGGTGGGGAAATGCAGGAATGGGCACAGAAAAGAGGAATTCAGGGATATGAGCACAGGAAGGGAAATGCTGGAATGGGCACAGAAAGGAAAAATTCAGGAATATGAGCACAGAAAGGGGAAATTCAGGAATATGAATACAGAAAGAGAAATGCAGGAATGGGCACAGAAAGAGAAATGCAGGAATATGAGTACAGAAGAGGGAAATTCAGGAATATGGGCACAGAAAGGGGAAATTCAGGAATATGAGCACAGAAAAGGAAATTCAGGAACATGAGCATAGAAAAGTAAATTCAGGAATGGGCACAGAAAGGGAAATTCAGGAATATGGGCACAGAAAAGGAAATTCAGGAACATGAGCATAGAAAAGTAAATTCAGGAATGGGCACAGAAAGGGAAATTCAGGAATATGAGCACAGAAAAGGAAATTCAGGAATGGGCACAGAAAGGGGAAATTCAGGAATATGGGCACAGAATCCTCCTCAGCACTGCCCCACCCAACATTTGTGCCCATCACCTCCTCTGCAGAGCAGGAAAGCTCCACGTGTCCAAGCCAAGGAGGGGGAAACACAATCAAAACCCAGAGACAACACAGGGAAAGCTTCCCCCTCCTTGTGGGACTGTGCAGCCAGCTCACACCATCAATCTCATCTGCAAGGAAAATCTGAGCAAGCCCTTCAAGGCTGCTCGACGAGGATTCCTCCAGCGTGCCCAGGGACTCTGGTATTTACAGGAGTGCAGTGAATTTGCAGGGCTGGAAACATTGACTAAATAGGAATGCGAGCTCCAAGATGCTTTGAGAAGAGCTGGGTTTGAAATGAGAAGTGGTGTTGACCTCTCAGGGAGGAATGTCCCTCTCTTTGGAGATGGGCTGAGCTCTCCATGACGGTGGGAGAAAAAAGGAGCTCGCCCAAGGAGCTGGGAAGGAAATTCTTAATTTTGTTGTGCTTCTCAAAGTAGCTTTTATTATTTCTGAGAGCAACACAACCCCTCGAAACATAACTTTGAAAATGGGCTCCTTTTGAATGAAAATAAATTTTGAAGAAGAGAAATGTGAACGCGCTGTTATTAAGTGATAAACTCCAGCTGGGGGAAATAAATAATAAATACAAAGTATTTACAAATCATTTGATTAATTAAGCATCAGTGTCCTCATGAACTGATGGGAGACCTCCCACCCTGAGCTCCCTACAAAAGGGAAATAATCTGCATTGCCATTAAAAATCTGCCATCAGATTGAGGGGGGAAAGGACTATTTTAACCAATTCATTCATTATGAATATTAAAAAAATCAAGCTTGGAAGCTTGGTTCCTAAGGAATCAAACTTCCACTATTGTTCTGCTCGGGAAAATCCGACTCTCCAGACAGCATCTGTCAATTCTGATCATTATGTGGTTAAATGAGGGAGAAAAAGATGTGTTCTCTCTCACCTGCAAAACTGTGGGAGCCTTGATAAACTGAATTTGAGTTTCCCCTTCTAGATTTGACTGGTCAAGTTAAACTATGAAGATTATTCATGGAAAAGCAACTGCAGTTGGTTACTAGGATACAAAAAAAAAAAAAATCACTTAGCATGTTCCTCCAATGAATAATCCCAAGCAGAACACACACAAATTCAATAAATTATGAATTTCTCGGTCTCTCTTACATAAACATTGGGGTTGCAGAGGCATTTCTTGGAAGCCTTTAATATAAATTCATTGCTTAATGACTGTGCACAGGCAAAACGAAGCTCAGGGATGGCTGAGCCCTGCAGGTGAGCTGGATGGCACTTCTGGGTGCCCAGGGCCAGCAGATCCCTGGCTGCCACATCTGGCAGCAGACCCTGGGATTTGGCATGCTAGGTGACATCAGCTAAGCTCCTTTGCAAGAAGGCAATTCTTAATTCCAGGGGAAAAAAAATAAAATAAATCCACCTTCCTGCACAATTTTACGGATCTGAAAGGTCTTACATAAAGCACTCGTCAGATGTCTGAAGGCACGAGGCAGAGTCTAGGCTGGAGGAGATCTCTCAAGATTATTGAGCACAAATTTGGGAAGGATGAAGCAGGAAAACCTTATCAATATGATTGTCTGGCAAAAGATTCTGAGAATATGGAAACTGTGAGATTGCAATGAAAGCCATCTCTGAGATACCAAACCTTATTTACTAAATAACTAGAAAACAACAGAATGGCCAGCCAAAAGTTATCCCTCCTTGAAAGAACAATTCCTTCTGCTGGAGTGCAGGTCCAAGGCTCAGAGAAGACCCTGCCAGCTTGGCAGAAGGGGTCCAAAGAGAAGTTTTTAGGGTTTAAAGTGTAACACAGTATGGTAATGTAATGATTCTTATAGGGTGGATGTAAATGCTGTAGGATTTGTATCTTGTATTAGATTGGTTAGTGACAATTAGAATATTCAACACAGAAGATTTATTGTGTTGTAACAGGAACCTTGAGCTCTTGCTCTCTTACTCCCTTCTTTTCCCACTCTCTTAGCTCTCTCTTATCTTTTTCTCATACCTCTCACTGCCCCGCTCTGAGCTGCAGCTGCCAGCTCCAGGCAGGGCCCTTTACAATAAAACACAAGTTCTGGCTTTAGAGATCTCTCCATCTGTCCTGACCATCCTGCCCACCACCCACACCCTCCTGCACCAACCTGTGAGGAAGGCAGGGAGAACTCTGCAGGTCTGAGTCCATCTGAGGCTCCCAGCCCAGCACAAGGATGGGCAAATCATCCTGGAATGAGCACTGAGCCCCCCTGACATCCTTGGGAGCGACACCTGGGAGCTTGGTTTTGACTTGGAACAAAACTGGGCTGTGCATGGTGCTGTGTGTGTGCTCCCATCCCTCCCAAAATCCCTGGGTAACACCGAGGGCCAGGCTGCTCCAGGCTGGGCTGTGCCACAGGGGCTGAGCTCACTTTGTATGAACAAGGAGGATTTGAGCCTTGAGAAGCTTCTCTGCTCCTCACCCTCTTCAAATCACCCAGGAATTGCTGTTTGAAGCTCCCAGATCAGGTGCCAGGATGGAGATCGGCACAGGACACCTCCCTTCCAGGAGAGAGCCACCAAAATTCCTGGAATTCTGAAATACCTGCGAGGGGAGGATGCTCTTTATCTCTACAAGCAACAGCCACCTAGAAAATTATTTCTGTTTTCATTCTTGGCATCTCTGGTTCACAGGACAAAATAATCAAGATTTTGCTGGGGAAGGACCACACAGACCACCCCTAAAGAGGTCCCAAGAGGACACAGCTTTGTGCCAGGGATTATCAAACCTTCCTTTAGTCCAGTTCTACTCATTCCACTGCTAGCTGAAGAATAACAAATTGTTCTTGAATATCTCCTGTGACAGAACTGTTCTCATTTATTGTGTCCCACCTGCCTGGCTGCATTTTGGAGAGCACGTGTTCAAAATTCCTGCTCCTCTCTTCTCCCCAAAATTCACTGCAGCCTCCTAACAGAATTTTAGCCAATTTTAGGACACCACACCAGGCAGATCTCCAGTAGAGTTTTGTGTTCCCAGGAGAAAAAAAAAAAAAGAAAAAAAAAAAAGAAAAAAAGCTCCATCCAACCGTGTCGAGTTTAAGACCCCAAGAAAAGCAATTTTCCCTCATTAGGAATTATGCTTTCAAGCTGAGGAGATAACTTTTGAACTGCACTCCATAAATTCCAGCAGACATCAAGCTGAGCAGCTGGTGTCCCGATGAGACCACAGGAGATAACGGGCTCAGGAAAGCTGCTGCCACAGAGCCACTTATCTGTGAGCAGAGCAAGATAAACCTGAATGAAATTATTGCATTTGTGCTGCCAAATGGGATAGTCTATCTTTTATCTTTGCCTTCTCCAGGCAGGGCCTGGAGGATTTAATGTTTGAGTTATGGAGAAGGGCAAAAATCTAAAATCTTTATTCCCTGGTGTTTGGAAACTCGATGGAAAACTTTTGCTCAAGGAAATTCTTGACTGAGTGTTTTGCCTGTGTCTCCACACAGACAACAAAAATCAGAGCTTTACTTTTATGAGTCTATTTATTTCTCCCACATAACCATTAGACATTATCCTATCAGGAGTGCAATCACAGGAAAAAGGTTAAAATAGAATTCCTAAAGTACAGAATTATCATTATTATGTAAAAATCCACAGTAAAACCAGCAGACATCAAAAATGAAACCTGTTACATGCAGCCATGCAGCCAAGAACCCCACAAACACAACTCCATCCATCTTTCTCCTCTCAAAGCATCAGCAGCTCTTTAAAAAATCCTAAATGCGATTTCCCAGCTGCATTTGGAAAGCTTTGAAGTGCAGTTGGTTGGTTTTGTCTTTAAGGAATCTTCCCGTGCGATTGAAGCAAGAAATAATTTTTTAATCTTCTGATTTGGTTTCCTTGCAGCAGAAGGGTGCAGAAAGGAAAAAAAAAAAAAAAGGTTTTGGTGGAAAATTGGGGATTGGGGGCAGATCCTCTCAGCAGGAGATTTCTGAGCTGCTCAGAGGTTTGAAAGAACCCAGGGAGAAAATAAAACAAAACTCCTGGGTGGAAAGCAAGCCCTGCTTACACAAAGCAGAGGAGGAGATCTCCCTGGACACAGAGGGGAAAACAAATTAACAAGCAAGAAATCACCTTGTCCTCCCTCCCTCCCTCCTCCCCAGACCCCACTCTGGCTGCTCAGACCCAGGAATTCATGTTCCAGCACTCAGTAATTGAGACAGGAGGGCATGCAGGCCTGGAGGGAAAAGCTGGCACAGGTGAGCTGGAATAAAGCGTTCTCAGTGCCAGGGATTCATTCTTGTTATCATACACAGGGAAAACAAACACAGCCACCATCGAGATAGGGAACAACACAGAGTAAACAGCATCTCCTTCCCACCAAAACAAAAAGAAAAATTCCCAAAAAAGTCTTCCCATAGGCACAGATCTTATCTGAGGGAGGCTTGGGAAGGGCCTGGCCCTGCTGATGCCTCTGGGAAAAGAGGTGGGATGGGGAGAAATGTGCAAAGTGGTAGAACCTCACCAAAAAAACACCAAAAAGCACAAAAAAACACCAAAAAACACCAAAAACCAGGGTGTGTCCCCTCCAGGACACAGCAGATCAGTGACACCAGGGCAAGGGTGGAGGAGCTGCCTGAATGAGAGGACAGAACAAAGTATGGAAATCCTCCTGCAGCAAAACTTCCTCCAGCTGCACAGAGACTTCCCCAGATGTGACACGGAGCCACCTCCCCACTGCTCCTTCCTTGGCAGCCAAGAACACCTCTGGGTAAATCTGGAGAATTTGGGTGTCAGGGAGCCCCAAATGTGGCTCAGGAAAATTCCAAAGTGCTCCCAAAAT
>PYHW01009585.1:197224-216255 GCA_013186435.1 Turdus rufiventris
GCTCTGACCCTGCCCAGGTTTGCTCTGTGCACACAGGTATGGATATCACCTAAACCTGGATTTACCATCCCTGCTACCACCAGGAGCATCCTAAAATCACCCTTGAATGCCCTGGCTGTAACAGAGCCCCAGCTCAGCCCCAGGCTGGCACAAGGCTGTGACAATCCAGGCCATGCCCAAGGGACAGGGAGCAGGCAGCTCCCCTGCTCAGGGCCCTCAGCAGGAAATGCTGGGGTTATTCTTACCCTGTGCCATTTAAGGGTGTTTGTTTCAGCTCCATTAACCTTCAGCAAATTAAAGATGGAGAAAAAAAATCATAAATTAGCAGCAGCTCCCAGACTCTGAGTAACCTGTTTTCCCAGTTTCCCAAAACAAACCATGTTATCCCAGTTTGGATAAAGAGAGAAAAAACTGTCCCTGCAGCATCCCAGACACAGGAGAGAAAAAGAAGGAGAAGGTTCCATATCTCCCAAAATTAAACTGGTTTTTCCTGGCTAAATGAAGGGAATGTGTTGATGGCTCACAAGGGGAGCCCCATCCCTTGGGAGTGCCTGAGCTGGGACCCAGAGCCATCCCTGAGAGCTGTGCTCCTTCAGAGGGTTTGCAGGTTGATGGTTTGGATTTATTGGCATGGGAGTGCCACACACAGGAGAAGAGAAGCACACACATTTCTGGGAGTTGGGTTCTCGAGCGAAAAACAAAACAGGTTTGACAGAGAACAAATTAATTCAGCATGAAGAAACTCTGAAAAAAATAAAAAATTATCTTTGACACACAAAAAATAGATAAATCCTCGCAGAAGATTACTCTAACAAGGCCAAAAATCCATCACAGCCCTGCAGAAAGGAGGCACAGATAAGGCTTGGAAATGGATGTGATGTGTTTATACCCACTGGCACCAGGAAGGCAGCACAGCTCAGAGATGACAGCAGGGATCTCAGCCAGGACTCCTGAAGTGCCTCAGGATTTGGGGGATTGCTGTGAGCAGAAGAGAAATCATCCACAGCAGGTGGCAAAAAATCCAGGTAAGCTCAGGTATCACCTCAGGCCTCAGTTTCCCTCTCACACAGCCAGGACAGTGGGACCCCCACAGCTGGGGATACTCTCAAGCCCTCATCATGTTCTGCAGTGTGATGTTTGTGAGTGCTGTGCCCTGAAAATTCAACACTGAAGCAGCCACAGCAATCTGGGGGTTGTGGACATGATTCCCATCCCCAGCTCTCCATCCCCCAGTGCTGGAGCACAGCCCGTGGCCCTACAGACCCAAATAAATTCATATCCCTCCTTTGCTCTGCCTTCCGGGCTTTGCTGCTCTAAGATTTCATCCTTGGAGGGCACATCAGAGCTTTTCAAAGCATTGAGATTGGCTTGAAACTTCTTAAATATACACACACATACACACACTTTGAAAAGCACACAAGTACTTGTACCCCCCTCCAAAAATAAGTAACAGCAGAAAATTAATCTGCCCCATCTCTTCAGTAAAACTCTACAGAATTTTCTTTGTATGGGCTCCTTCAGGATCCCAAAATCCTGCTCAGTTTTCAGGCTGCAGCAAACCTCCCCAGCTTGTGCAGCTCCAGGCTCCAGCCAGGTTCCCCATCTCCCACCAGTGCAGCACAGCCCTGCTGGGTGTCACCTCCAGGACAGCCCTCTGTGCTCTGGGTGTCACCTCTGGTGTCACCTCCAGGACATCTCCGTGCTCTGGGTGTCACCTCCAGGACAGCCCTCCATGCTCTGGGTGTCGCCTCTGGTGTCACCTCCAGGACAGCCCTCCATGCTCTGGGTGTCGCCTCTGGTGTCACCTCCAGCACATCCTCCATGCTCTGGACGTCACCTCCAGCACATCCCTCCGTGCTCTGGGTGTCACCTCCAGCACACCACTCTGTTCTCCACGTGTCACCTCCAGCAATCCTTCTGTGCTCTGGGTGTCATCTCTGGGTGTCACCTCCAGCACATCCTCTGTGCTCTGGGTGTCACATCTGAGTGTCACCTCCAGGATATCCTCCATGCTCTGGGTGTCACCTCCAGCAATCCCTCCATGCTCTGGGTGTCACTTCTGGGTGTCACCTCCAGGACATCCTCCATGCTCTGGGTGTCACCTCCAGCACATCGTCTGTGCTCTGGGTGTCACCTCTGGGTGTCACCTCCAGCACACCCCTCCATGCTCTGGGTGTCACCTCCAGCAATCCCTCCGTGCTCTGGGTGTCACTTCTGGGTGTCACCTCCAGCACATCCTCCATGCTCTGGAAGTCACCTCCAGCACATCCCTCCATGCTCTGGGTGTCACCTCTGGGTGTCACCTCCAGCAATCCCTCTGTGCTCTGGGTGTCACCTCCAGCACATCTCCGTGCTCTGGGTGTCATCTCTGGGTGTCACCTCCAGGACACCCCTCAGTGCTCTGGGTGTCACCTCCAGCACATCTCTCCATGCTCTAGGTGTCACCTCCAGCACATCTCCGTGCTCTGGGTGTCACCTCCAGCAATCCCTCCGTGCTCTCCTTTCCTCCTGAGCCATTTCCAGCCTCCCTGCCTGGCCTGTCCTCCCTGCAGCAAGCAGTTCCCTTCAGTTTAACAAGTGCTTTCATTGTGTTCCTTCCCTTGCCACAACAAACACGTCCCAGGTTAGCACCCTGAGGGTTTTGTAGCTGCTTTCAAGCCGGGCACACCTTGTGACACCTCACATTTATATTTATGGCTCTCCAAACGTTTCACACAGACACTCCTGGCCTCCTCATCCACCCAAGGACGCTGAAGGGTGAAAGATCCAGGATGCAAGCAGCAGGACAGAACAGAGCCACGACAATGCCTCGATTTTAGAGCAAAAAGAGCAGCCAGGCATGGGCCAGACAGGTTATTCTGCTCTCTAAGTGCCTGTTTATGATACCCCTCATTGCTTCAGAGAAATCCAAGTCAACCTGCTCAGCCCAAAGCCTGCAGCTCCCCAGAGCCAGGCGTGCACCACGGCTGACCTTTGCATGTGTTCTAAACTGGAGTGCTCATTGTATTTCCCCGGCCTCTCGTCTGTGTTTTGCACAGACACAATGCCACAAAAGAGGCAGCCAAGCCCTGCAAAGAAGGTGGCTTTAAATAGCCCCTTTGTCTTGTTTTTCCTTGCTGAAATATTGCACATTATTTAGAACCCGGTTTTAGTTTTATCAGGGACCCAGAAATAGAGACAATGCAGGGCTGGGTGAATTTTTGGATCGTGTTAGGACCTAAAAGTTTCTCATTCCTTTGTACTCTTGCCCTCCACTGCAGGATTTGTAGCTGTACCCCAGGAACCATTCCCTGAGAGGTTCTCAGACCCACAAGACAAGAGATGCCCTGAGAAGGTGGGAGGTGTGGGAGAAACCCCACCTCTGCAAATTGAGGGCAGAATTCTAAAAGCAAAGCTTCTGCCCTTGATGGAGAAAAATCAGCAACTTCAGCAGCCTCTGGGCTGGTACCCAGATGAGGTCAGAAATTAAAAAGTGTCTCGACTCTAAATTAATGGGTGAGCTGTCAAGAGAGCAACAGGAGTTATAAACATTTATGTTCCAGTTCAAGGCAGGAGCAGGCATTTATAACTTCGTGGTTTGAGTGCCAAACATGAAAACTGGAGCCCTTGCTGCTCAGGGCGTGTGGATGCTCCTTTTTAGGTGTGTGCAGCAGCTTCAGAGATGATAAAATGCTTGGCCCCACTGTAGAGCCCTGGATAGTGGTGAACACACACCCACAGGACATTCCATCTCTCCTCAGGGCTGGAATCATTGTTATCCTCCCTCAGGACAGCCCCTGCCCTGGGAAGGTTTGTATCAGAGTGAATATTTGGTGTTTGGCCCTCCAGCAAACCAAAATCCATCCAAATCTGCAAAAAAAGACATCACCACCAAGCATCAGCTTTTCCTGGACATCAGATTGGAGCTCAGAGCAAGCTGCTCGAGTGGGAGGTGTCCCTGTCCTTGGCAGGGCAGCTGGAGCTGGATGAGCTTTAAGGTCCCTTCCAGCCCAAACCATTCTGGGATTCCACGAGATGAGGCTGCAGGAAATCCCCCATAGCCAAACTTCTGGCGTGATTGCACATCATGCCTTGAGAAGGAAACACAACCCATGATAAATCCACATAAATGCTGCTCCTTTATCAGTAAAAAACCCACCTGAGACAATAATGTCAATCCCCAGGTGAGCTGAGCTTGGCACAGCCCCCAGCACCCTGGGGAGTGCAGAATTGCAGCAGCAGCAATTAGTTCATGAGAGCAGATTTGTGATGTGAAATCAGAGTGTCTGAGCAAACCTGAGGGGAATGAACGTGCTGCTCTCCCCAAATCTACATGCTGCTCTCCTCACAGCTGCCCAGCCTGCCTGGAGCTTTACCCAGGGCTGTGAATCCCTGCAGGATGGGCACTGCCAGGAATTCCAGGCAGGAATTCACTGTGCTCTGGGAGGTTTTGGCAGCTGGCTCCAGTGGCTCAGGGTGAGAAGCAGAGCAGGGAAGACAAAACTCCAGTTGAGAATTTCCCAAATGCAGGAATCAAAATCCCAAGTGAAGCTCACACTTTAATACCCAAAGCAGAGGCAGCTCCGGTACCCAGCGGTGAGGATGGGCTGGGCTCAGGTGAGCAGGGCTCAGGTGAGCGGGGCTCAGGTGAGCGGGGCTCAGGGCTGCGCTTAGGTGAGCTGGACTGAGGTGAGCCGGACTCAAGGTTGCACTCAGGTGAGCTGGGCTCAGGGCCGCAGTCAGAGCTGGGCTCAGGTGAGCTGGGCTCAAGACTGAACTCAGGGATGCACTCAGGTGAGCCGGACTCAGGTGAGCTGGGCTCAGGGCCACAGTCAGAGCTTGGCTCAGGTGAGCCAGACTCAAGGCTGCGCTCAGGTGAGCTGGGCTCAGGGCCGCAGTCAGAGCTTGGCTCAGGTGAGCTTGGCTCAGAGGTGCCAGTGCCAGGCTCCGGCCCCACGCTGGAGCCCTGAAGTTCCTTTCCCGAGGCTCTGGCGCCATCTAAGCCCAGATTTGGGATCCTTCACCTTCCCCTTTCAGAGCAGAGGGAAAACAAAACAAATTCCTTTTGCTTCTCCAGCACGGGGTCTGCCGGAAAACTTCCTACAGGAGGAGAAATGTGGGAGCTAAGAGCAGAGAAAAGCCCAGGAATGGCACTTTGGGAGAAACACAAGCACTGGGAAAGGTCGGATCCGTGCGCACTCTGTGCTCACCTGGAACATTCCCAGCACTGCAATTCACTTTTACACTCCAAGACAATTAACAGAGTTCAGGCGGGGAATGATTATCTAATACGGGCATAAGTGCACTCGCATTATGCAAAGAAACCTTTCAGCGACTTTTGACCTTGTCGAGCTGCACAAGGTGCAAATAATTCATTTTTTTTCCCCCACTGAGGGAGTTCCTGATTGCTCAGAAGGATGCACATTGCTCCTGGAGTGACAAGTCACCCTCAGCTGTGTCCTCCAAGCTTTGCTCTCCTGGGACCAGCTGCTGCATGGTTATTTGCTTTTCTTTTGATCCCTTAAGCAACCAACTTCACAGTGTCCTTTTCCTGGCATTTATTCAGCTTTGCCTTTTTTCATTTTATTTTTTTTTTATTTCTTGGTGAAGTACAGAGCAGCAGCACTGACTTTTTATCCTCGGCTGCCCTCCAGTGACAGTGTCCACCCTGGAGCACCACCCGAGCCAGGACCAGAGGACACGGGGACCTGCACAGCTCAGCAGGCTGCAGAACCTCATCTATAATGAACATACACATCAATATTCCTAAATTAAAAACCTTCATGCCTCAGTGACATCTCCAGCTTTAAGGATTTACCGATTTGACAATCCCACATTGCTGCTTTCCACCCAAACACTGATGAACTTTCTTTTAGCCCTTGACAATTATTTCCATCTTGGTTCAAATTCTCCTGTTCAATATTAGAAGTTTCAGCCAATGCATTTATTTACCTTTACTGCTAAGCAAACGGGAGCAGGAGCAGCTGTTGACACAATTTATTATTGAGGTCTGGATCTTACCTAACAGTTCGTTAGCTTCCAAAATGTTACCGCCAACTGTTTTGCAAAACCGGCTTTATAATCAAAGACTGGATGTTTAGATTTCAAAACAAAAACCAACATCAGGGAGCAGAGTTATTCACCAGTTAGAAATAATCTTGCATTACAGAGCAAACACGTAAATCTGGCGGGAGCTGACCACCCCAAAACTAAACACAGCAGAAGCAGCTCCTGGGAAGGAGAAATACAAGAAAGGAGAGGATAACCCACTAAAGCAGGGTTTAAAAAGCACCCATTGGTAGGAACAGGCAGCTCTCAGTCCCCTGGGGTTCAGGAACACCCCACAGCACAGCAGAGACCCTCCCCTGGGGCACACACACCTCCGACCCCAGAGATGCTCCACACACCTGAGAGCAGCAGCCTGCAGGAAACAAGGATCAGGAGCGGTTTGGTTTGGTTTGTTCTTTTGGGTTTGGGTTTTTTTCTCTCTGTTTTCTGCCCAATTCCTTGCTACAGGTGCAGACACCCCAGTCTCACTCTGCATTGGCTCACATTCCTTTTTTTCCTGCTGGAGCATCACTGAGCCCGCTCTGGATTTCTGCCAATGAACTTGGGGCAATGCAACCTCCTGCTCAAAGGTTTCTGGCACAGCTCCAGGGGGACTTTTCCCTCCCCTCCATATCACACACACACCTGTACAGAGGGAGGCTCAGGCAGGAGCATCCAGCAGTGCAGCTTCACCCCTCTGCACATCACTGCTGAGTAAATGACAACACTCTCATCCTGCCAGCAGCAAAATATTTTGGGTTCCCCCAGAGGAAAACAAAACTAAGGACTTTGTGAAAGAAGTCGTTAAATCAGACCCTGCTGTAAAAGCCTAAAAAATTTAGTCACGTTTTGACGTGGGAAGAATGACGAAAACTGAAACCGCAGCAGGTCACACACATTAAAAAAAAACAAAACAAAACCAAAACTGCTCTGCACTTCTTGCAAATCCCAAAAGCCCCAGGCCAAGGAGAGGTTAACAAGAAACAAGTTGAGGCTCGCAGGACCTCAGTGCTCTACAGCAACAGCAGTAACCGAGATGCTGCTTCACGTTACCCCGCATGTTACTCAATGCTTTTCTTATTCCCACCCAGGATTTTTTTGTATTCTGGGGCTCTGGCATCTTTACCGGTTAGCTGAGCTGAGTTATCAGCTCCCTTCAAATCCAGCCAACCAGGCTGGCGGCTGTTGGACTTCTTGGACACGAAAAAAAAAAAAAGACGCATAAAAGGCAACAAGAACCTGACACCCGGCGGCGCGGCCAGCTCCAAGCCGTTTGTTCTCGCAGCCCTGGAGCTGGGATTGGCAGCGATTTTGGAGCGCAGCGCTTTGAATTCCGGCGGGCGGATTTGGCAGGGCTGCAGCGCGGGCTGCAGCTGCGAGGGATGAAAGTACATTCGCGGCCCCAGCTTTGGTTTGAGGGGGGAGAAAAAACCCCCAAAGCTCTCGGAGGTGTCTGAGGCGGTCCCAGCACAGGTGAGCAGAGGGCTCAGACCTGGGGAAGCCGTGCTGAGCGCTGTCACCTGCCTGCTGGAGTTAGTGAGCTGGGAGAGATCAGAGTGCAGGGATTGAATTAAAACATCTGGATGGGTTGAAGTATAATAAGCCACTTACACATAAAGTAAAATTTAAGTTTTAGGATAAGTGAGACAGTAAGATTTAGTATAAACTCTTCTAGTAAGTGAATGGTTCAGATGCCAGAGGTCAAACCTCACACCTGCCGCCACCTCCCCGGGGTCGCTGTCGCATCCTCCCCACAAATCCCGGGTTTTGTGCTGGGGGAGCCCCGAACCGGGCATTTCGCATCCCCGGCAGAACGGCACGGACCGGACCAGGAGCGGAACCGGGCATTTCCCATCTCGAACAGAACCGCACGGACCGGACCGGAACCGGGCATTTCCCATCCCGGGCAGAACCGAGCATTTCTCATCCCGAACAGAACCGCACGGACCGGACCGGAACCGAGCATTTCCCATCCCGGGCAGAACCGGGCATTTCTCATCCCGAACAGAACCGCACGGACCGGGAGCGAAACAGAGCATTTCCCATCCCGCACGGACCGGACCGGACCGCACTTACCGGGAGCGGAACCGAGCATTTCCAATCCCGCACGGACCGGACCGGACCGCACTTACCGGGAGCGGCGGCGCCGCGCGGGACGGACTCAGCGTTGCCCATGGGCGGACGGAGCGGGATCAGGACGGACCGGGAGGGTCTGTGCGGGGCACTGCGGGGCACTGCGGGTCTCAGGACACACTGGGGCAGCTCCGTGCCTTCCCTGCGATTCGAAGCTGCCGCTCTGCTCCGCCCCGCTCCGGCACCGCCAACCGCGGGACACGGGCGGGACACGGGCGGAGCGGACCGGCACCGGCTCGGCTCTCATAGGCTCGGAACGGGCGGTTCGAGCCCTGCCAGGCTCGGAACGGGCGGTTCGAGCCCTGCCAGGCTCCTTCGGGTCGGGTCAGCCACGACAGGAGGTGCCCACCCCGCTGTCACCCCGCTGTCACCCCGCAATCCCAAAAATTCCCATCCCTGCGCCCGCAGGGAACAGTGGAATTATCCCAGATCTCTCTCCACGCCTCCTGATAACGCAGAATTGTTCAGGAAAAGGTTTCAAACCACAGCAGAGCCCTCGCTGTCACCTGGCCCGGGGCACAGGGAAGGTCAGGAGCCAATGCCACAGAACAGAATCAGGATTTTTCTTCCCAATCCCAAGCAGCGTGTGGTCCTGTCGTGCCACAGAGCTGGGGGGTTTCCAGCTGGGATGAGTCCTGCCGCCTTCTGTTCCCCATTATCTCATTTACTCTTCTATGTGGCGCGGGACTGATGTGGACTTTGAAGGAAGTAAAAGAGCAAATTAGAAGGGTTGAAATTCCTGAGTGTTTCTACTGTCGCAGCAGCCCAGCCACCCCTGGGAATAACAGAAAGGAGGAAAAGGACAGTGGGGATGCCACCATTTGTCCCTGTGCCGCTTTCCTCCTCCACAGCTGCATCCAGAACATCATTACTGGATGCCAGCAGCTTTGAATTGCTGAAATAGAGAAGACGACGCATCCCGCCCTAAAAACCATGGACAAAATAATGGGAACATGATGTGCAGACGAGTGTGCTCCTGCTCGGAGCCTGGGAAAGGGCTGAGCCCAGCAAAAAAAGGAACCACGATGCTTTTACAGGAGCGCTGCTGCCTTCCCCGTGCCCACAGCACACAGCAGGGTTACGGGCTGAGCCCGGCTGAGGAAGGGATGTCCCGCTGGAGGGTGACAGTGACATGTGGATACTCCTTATCTGGCTGCTAATGCACTTTTTATCTCCTCCCTCAGGTGCCAGCGCTGTGACAAGACTCTCATACTTGAGTGACCTTCAGAGCCGCCTCCTGAGCTGACGGTGCTGCCCTCACACATGGCAATTTATTGTCCCTCATCGCCAGGTTTGGGGGCTTTAGTGTGGCTTGGGTTTATGACAATAACCCTAAAACAACAATCCCAGTCCAGCAAGGAGGAGACTGAATTGAGACTTCATCAGGGGCTCCAATTTCTGTTACAGGACCCAGAGAAAGGCTGGATCTGTACCAGGGGAGTTCAAGTTGGATTTTGGGAGAGGTTCTTCCCCCAGAGGGTGCTGGGCACTGCACAGGCTCCCCAGGGAATGGGCACAGCCCCGAGGCTGCCAGAGCTCCAGGAGTGTTTGAACACCACTCTAGGTGGGATTTTGGAGCTGTGCAGGGCCAGGAGCTGAGTGTTGATTGTTCTCAGTGGAAATTGTGACTGCTGGCAGACGGGAGCCACAGCCAGTGCTAGAAGAAGTCAGAGAAATCAGTGCCTGTCTCAAAGGCAAAGGGAGGAGGCACCAAGCTCTGTTTGTTCCCAGAAAACACTGAAACACTCAGACACGCTCACATTCCTGAGGAGGGCGAGTAGCACACGGGGCAGCTTTCCCAGCCCTCTAACAACAGGGAAGTCACTTTCACTTGAGCAGGTGCAGTGGGAACCTGAGTGCAGAGGCAGCATGAGCAGAACTGCTGCTGCCAGGGCAGGGCCCCCGGGGCAGGAGCTGCAAAATCGCTGCAGGACAGATCCTGGAGGACAAACCCTGCAGGACAGATCCTGCACCACAAATCCTGCAGCACTTCTGTACAAATCCTGTTGAACAAATCCTGCTGCACAAACCTGCAGGACAAACCTGTATCACCAACCTTGGAGCACAAACCCTGCTGTACAAACTCTGCTGGACAGATCCTGCACTGCAGATCCTGCTGAACACATCCTGCAGCACCAACCCTGCTGTACAAATCCTGCTGTACAAACCTTGCAGCACAAACCCCACTGTACAAACCCTGCTGCACAAACCCTACCCTTTTTCTGCAGCTGGGCCACAATCACGGCCCTGCCCTCCACGCAACAACTTCCCAGTCTGTCAGAACAGCCTCCTTTTATCTCCATCTTCTCCCACCACTGCTCCAGCAGCCACCAGGCTGTCCCCAGGAGGAGGAGGAGTCCCAGGGAGGTCACATCATGTCACTCAGCCACAGAGATAAATCCCAGAGGGGACCCAGGGGAGTTGTGTGGCACCTCCCCATTTAAATCCCACTGGTCACTGCCTGTCCTCTCTGGCACAGGGCTCTCAGGAGGCACTGGCCCAGCTGCTGGCACAGCACAGCGCTTCAGAAGACGATGTTCTGGCAGAGGTTGTCTGTTTTGGCAAATCCTTTTAATCCCTTCCTGCACCTTCCCCCATAAAGGAAGGATAGCACTGTGGGGAATAAATTCCCCAAATGCAAGTTTGTCTCTACCAAATTGTTGCTGCTTATGTTAGTTGTTGTTTGTTAGTGCCTTATGTCTTTGTAAACTGTAAATGTTCCAGCTGTTTGTCTTTTCTGTTCCGTGGTGCCTTGTATCCATGTCAGCCATACCACTCCTGGTTGTTTGTGCCTTCCTGGTACCTGTACCTCTGCTTTGTTTGTCCCTTCCCTGTACCCGTACCTCTGCTTTGTAGCCACGCCCACTTCCCCATCCCCATTTTTAATGATACGCAACCTCAAGTGCTCATGGGACACCATTTAGAACTAAAGACCCCTAAAACAATGAGCCCAAATGCCATCTAGAACTGAAAATAGGGTTTCCAAGTCAGGAAAATGGTGAGGGAAGCAAATTTACCATCTGGAGCTGCTCAATTCCATCACCATGACCTCAGCAGCACCCTAACAACATTACAGTCTGGACTATGATAAATACTTCCTTTTTTACAGACTCTTGAGGACAGAAGGCCCAGCTCTGCCTGAGGACAAAGCTGCACTCCTCCTCCTCCTTCATGTCGTTGTGCATTCCAGGCCCCTCGGGTTCCCCACCCAAAGCTGATTTCAATAAAAGCCATACAAAGGAGCAGGTCTCCTGGCCCATTTTTTTTCAGCACCACTCAGGGAGGGTTGGATTTTTGGTATTTAAAACTGGCCTGGATTGTTTGACAGTGTCTTGAGCAGGGAAAGGGTTATCAACCATCACAGCCCCTGCATTATCCCGGACTCTTTCTGTGTCAGGGTCATGCTCTGGACAAAAACCCAATTAGGTTAAATATTCATAATGTATTTTCCACATCTAAAATATCACAGACGGCACAGATTTCCCAAGGAAGACTTGAAGCCAAAATGCATTGATCCTGACCTGAAGAAAGGCTTTTTTTATTCCAGGCAATCTGGATGGCAATAACCATAGTAATGATTTTTTAAAAATCACAAACATCTGTCTCTGCTGAGAACTGAGCTTCACCTCACCCACTCACTCCATGCCAAGACCACCAAGAGTCTGTCAGGCAGGACTAACCCTCAACATGTGTTACTGGCCTGGAACCAAAACCCTGCAGCAAAGAGAGGTTTAACTCCCTTAAACTCTCCCCTCAGCTCTAGGGACAGAGGATTTGCACTGTGAGCTGGCTGGCACAGCTGCAGGGAGCAGATTTCACAGAAGAAATGGGGAGGAAGATGCTGGTTTGCATTCCTCTCCTCTGCCTGGCTCTGAAGGCCCTGGAAGAATAACCCAGTACATGGAACACACAGAAATGAGAGCAGCCCTGGCAGAGGAGATTGCCCAGGGCACATCTGGGCTCAGGAGGTGCCTGTGCACTGGCAGGSGTTTATGGAGATGCTCCCAAAATTCCCTGTCCCCTTGTGCTGCCAGAGAGATGCTTGGGAAGGTGCAGGAGATACCTGCGTGGAGCAGCAAGGCTCAAGCCCTTGTTAATACGGTGATATGTTTAGTTCTGTCAGTTTGAGCCTCGAAAAAAAGATTCCTTCCCAAAACTCTGATAAATGACAAGCAGATGCTTTTGTACTTTCATCAGCAGATCTCAAAGCATTTCACAAACTTCCATCCTCAAACTGGAGACAGCTCAGTCCCCAGGGATGAGGAATCAAGTTTTCATCAGAGTGGCTTAGAGGCTGTCCTGGTACAACCTCCACATTTCCCAGTGCTCAGGCTGGGATTGTATCCCACACCTTTAGGGTATGGCCCTGCCCAGGCTGGGTTTAAAAACCCTGGATGGTTTTTAAAGCCCATTCCAACCCAAACCACCCCATGATTCTACGATCTCACCCAAAATTTGGATGCTCTGAGTGCCTCCCCCTCCACTCTGACAATGCTATTGAAGACCTAAGAGTTCCATTCTAGTTACTTCACATTTTTCAGTCCTAACTCTGTTAAGGGCCACTTGCAGAATAATAAAACTTTGTTTCCTGTGAAGAAGAGCTGAGTGATGTGACAGATCAGCTCAGCTGATTTAAGTGAAGCTCCCTTCAGCATCACTCAAATCCTGACCTTGGATGACTTTGCCAATGTTCTTCCCCTACTTTTCTAATATTTTTTCTCTCTGTAAAAAGCAGGTGACAACAACACCGAATTCTCCCCTCAGGATGCTGAGGGAATTAAACAGGCAAATACTGTTAAGAAAATGAATGCTCTGAAAACACAGTGGTAAGGACTGGGCAACTCAATTTCATCATCACCGTTCTCATTACAGACAAATAATCAGGCATGGAGCCCCTCGTGCTAGGTCTGCAGGGACACACTCAGCGCCTCTGAATTTTTCGCAGAGCCACACAATCACTGAGGCTGGAATAGAGCTGAGAGTCATCTCCAGGGATGGGGATCCAGCCCTCCCTGGGCAATTCCAATCCCTGAGCACCCTTCCCATGCAGAAATTCCTGCTGTGTCCACCCTGAGGCCATTCCCTCTCCTCCTATCCCCGTTCCTTGGGAGCAGAGCCCCATCCCGCGGCTGCTGGCTCATGTTCAAGCCCCCAGGTTCCTTTCCAGTTTTTTTCCCCAGGGTTTTGCAGCCTGTCCTCTCCGGGAGCTGCAGGATTCCCCCGCTAGAGGGGAGCTTCTCCCCACGAACAGCCCAGAGCTGCCGCGCCAGGAGCGGCGCATCCCGGGCTGCGCTCCCACAGGGATTGACAGGGCTTGGTTCTGGCTAGAAATGGTCCTGTCAGGCAACAGCAGGAGTTTTTAACCCGTTTAGCTGGCGGGAAGGGGGTCGTGGCGAGTTCTGGTGGTTCCACGCTCGCCCCAGCCCCGCTGGTGGCTCCGGACGGGAACCGCGATGCTCGGGCTGCACAAAAACGATGGCGAGGCAGCCAGCAGCCGAAAAATGGTGACATCCTTCCAGCGAGCTTGTCCAGGGTCCTTCCCAGACAAAGCCGAACGCTTTCATGCCATCAGAGCGTTTTGGATGGCGTCGAACACTCCGGGGAAGGTTTTGGTACTTGAGAAGCGCTCCGCAATAAGCACAGACCCCGATGCTGTGCAGACATCCCTCACCTGCTGCCTCCTGTGAAAAACCTCCCCCGAGCCAGGAGAGGGCAGGGGGGACACAAAAATCCCTGCCGAGGCCACAGCAGACCCGACAGACGCCGAAATGTCATCCGATAAGGGCACGGAAAACCAAAAGTAAAAGCGAACCCACATGTCTGCAAGGCCACATGAAATGAGATCACCGGCACTTCCCAGAGGTTTATTTTTTTTGCCCCAGCCCAGCTCAGCAGAGGGCACAGACACACGGACACAGGCACAGAACTCTGTAATTACAGACATTAATTAATGGTACCCAATCCCTCCTGCCCGCATCTCTGGGATTTATTGTGCTGAGCAGCACGGGGTGATGTTCCCGTGTCCCTTTCCGTGTCCCTTTGCACCCCAGAGCTCGTTCATGCCCATTTCTGGCCTGGCAATTTTGTGTTAAGTGGATGCAGACACTGCCCTGAGGACTCTGTGCACTCCCTGCAGCCTGTCCACAGTGACAGACACTCCTTGGAGCTGCTCATCCAAATCCTTCAGCCGCAGAAAATCTGATTTTCCCACAGCCAACACCGGTGTGGCCTCACAATATCCAGGAATTCACAGCTGAGTGTCCCAGTTCCTTAAATTCAGCCTGGAAAAAGAAAACAGATCCTTCCAGAAAATACAATGAGCAAGGTCGCCTATTTAAACTCCTGGCAGCTATTTATTTACTCATTTTGCCACAGCTATTTTAGAGGTTGTCATATGAGATGGAAACAAAAAAAAAATTGAAAACAAACACCAAAAAACTTCTGGCTAATGTGACAGCAAAGCTGGACGAGATGAATCTCTCTGATTGTGACTCTAATAACTATGAGTTAAATTACATTTAAGTTAAATCTCAACTATTTTCTACCAGGCTGAAAATCCAGGTATGACATTTTCTCATCATAGCTAGAAAATAAGTTGTTTATTACACAAAATACACCCCTCAGCACCAGGGAAGAGTGGGTGGTGCTGCAGGTCTCGGGGCTGAGAGTCAGCACAGTTTGAAACGGGGCTGGAAATCCAGATGTGTGAGGTGTCCGAGGGCAGCTTCTGCTTTGGCTTAGCATGAGTCACTCCATCACTCCCAGCAGTCACAGGATTTGGTGGACTTTCATTTCAAACGGAAACAAATGGTGGAAAATGTGCTAAGGAATATTTCAGAGTGAGTGGAGGCTGATAAAAGCGCTGACATTTGGTGCCTGGGGCACGCCAGGGTTACTCAAGCAACCTGAACCTGACTTCTTTCCACCCCTCTCTCTCCTTCATTGATTCCTGGGTGATTTTTAACAGGTTACTCCATGACTCAGTCCTCTCTGGCTCTTGTGTAGAGGTGCTGGAGGCTCAGCATCTTGATAAGGCACAGCAGGTTCTGCAGCAGATGTGACTTTAGTGTGAATAATCCTGAGC
Source organism: Turdus rufiventris (assembly GCA_013186435.1). Taxonomy (NCBI): domain Eukaryota; kingdom Metazoa; phylum Chordata; class Aves; order Passeriformes; family Turdidae; genus Turdus; species Turdus rufiventris. The sequence goes on from PYHW01009585.1 coordinate 212,469, forward strand.
TCACCGGCACCTCCGCCGCTGACGCAACGTCTCGCTGAGTGACATCTCGGTGACACCGTGCTGCTGGCACACCAGGCACTGCCAGGGCACTCAGCACCACCTTCCTGAGACTCCCAGACACCCCCACACCCACACAGCCCCCTCAGGTGGCAGAATTCGGGGTGAAAAGAGCCACCTGGGGTGGTTTTTTCCTCCTCTGACAGGCTCCAGATGATCCCATCACACTCTGGAGGTGCAGGTCACTGAGTCACAGCCTGGTTTTCTCCTCCTTGCATCCAGAATTTCTCTGTGGGAGCCCTGAGTTGTCCAAGCTGTTTCCCAGAGTCCTGGGAATCCACAGCTCCAAGAGTCGGTCAGTGACAAGAGTGGCACAGGAGCAGCACAACAGGGACAAACCTCCCCTAGGGCTGAGGAAAGGGCCTTGCTTTACCCAGAAAATGCCAGAAAAGTCCAGAAAAAAGACCAAGCAGCAAATCAAATCAGCACCATGGGCTACACATGACCTGCCAAGAGCTCGCTCGGTGTGGGAAGGGGAAGTGCAGGAGGTAGCACGGCCAAGGTATGTGGGAGGAAAGCTGATCCATCATCCTCCTCCTCTGCACTGCTTCAAAATATGAGACCCAGCAGTCACAGGGGAGGCTCTGGATGTCCAGCCAGCCCAGGAGCACCAGGAGGACTCAGCTGTGTCTGCAGCGCTCAGCAAACCTCAGAATGTATGGCCAGGAGGGTCAGGAGAGCTCAGTTGTGCAAGTTCTTCAAGGACTGCCTGGATTTTTTTTCTATTAGTAATGATGAGAGCATTAACCTCAGCTCCTGCTCAGCCCTGCACCTGTCAGCTGGACTGATCAGGGTTCTCTTTACCTGCCTGGCCACGGTGTTTCCACCCACAGCAGAAGCAGGACTCTGCTCTGAGCAGAGGATCTGGAGGGAATTCTGCCTTCCCTGACCCACCTGCAGCCACTCTCCCTCTCCCCCTGCTCTCTGCCACCCAAAACACTGCTCAGCTTTCTCCCAGAAGGTTGTACAGAGGATGAGCAGCTCCCCTGCCCCACAACTGGGACCCCAGTTTCCTTGTTCTGCAGGGAGCACTGGTGCCACTGGGCTGACAGGGAGTGCAAAGCAATGTTGGGAAGGGCTGGGGGTTATCAGGGTGATATAAATTCACACAAAGACTTGTCTTTCTCTTACAGATGTGGGCCAGAGTCCCCTCCTGAGCTCCCTGAGGCCAGGATTTGATCAGGATCACAGACACTTGGTTGGGCCCACTGCAGAGGCAGATGTGACACAGATGGGGGTTTACATTTCCCTGGAGCTCCCTACAGCTTTTCCCTTTTTGTGAAGTGGATTCCAGGACTTAAAACCCTTTCGAGGCCAGGTTTGCTGAAATGTGAGCCTTGTGAAGTGTCCCTGTCTGTGGCAGGGGGGTTGGAAGGAGATGATCACCCCAAACCCTCGTGTGGCTGTGACTCACCCCTGCCCCTCTGCAGGCTCGGGGGGCACAGCACATCAGTGCCCAGCGGCTCAGAGCTGTGCCCAGCGGCTCAGAGCTGTGCCCAGAGGTTCAGAGCCGTGCCCGGGTGCTCAGAGCTGTGCCCAGCGGCTCAGAGCTGTGCCCAGCGGCTCAGAGCTGTGCCCAGGGGCTCAGAGCTGTGCCCAGGGGCTCAGAGCCCTGCCCAGCGGTTTAGAGCCATGCCCAGGGGCTCAGAGTGATGTCCAGGAGCTCAGACCCCTCCCAGGGGCTCAGAGCTGTGCCCAGGGGCTCAGAGCTGTGCCCAGGGGTTCAGAGCTGTGCCCAGGGGCTCAGAGCCCTGCTCAGAGGTTTAGAGCCATGCCCAGGGGTTCAGAGCTGTGCCCAGGGGCTCAGAGCCCTGCTCAGGGGTTTAGAGCCATGCCCAGGGGCTCAGAGCAGTGCCCTGGGACTCAGAGTGATGTCCAGGAGCTCAGACCCTGCCCAGGGGCTCAGAGCTGTGCCCAGGGGATCAGGGCTGTGCCCAGGGGCTCAGACCCTGCCCAGGGGCTCAGACCCTGCTCAGGTGCACTGGGCAGGTCAGGGCTGGCAGGGAGGAGGCAGAGCAGGACAGGCAGCCCCAGGGCTCTGCCCTGCCTGCACAGCTGGTTCCAGGGGACAGCAGGGCCAGCGAGATTCCCCGACAGCCCAGCCCAGAGCAGCAGAGCCTCAAACACTCCCTGATCAAAGGGCTGGCATTTTTCAGAGCATCCACAATAATCCCTTCACAGGCCCTCATCCATTTCCTGGAAGCTTTGCCTTTTTCTGTGCTGTGAAGCCCAGGCAAGCCTGAAAAACCCGTTTGGTTTTGTTTCATGTTGATTTTGTATTATTTTTTTCCCCCTGTGCGCGGGTGCCAGCAGTGCTGTGCTGTTGCTATGTTTTGTGGTGGTTAAGCACAGCAGGGCTGCCAGGGCCAGCACTGACGTGAGCCCTGAGGATCTGGAAGGAGTCAAAGCAGCCCCAGAGCACTGCAGGGACAGTGTGGGGCCACCCCACAGCCCCCTCCTCACACCCCCAGAGAGCCCCAGGAAGGGAGAAACAAAACAGCACCTCCACGTTTCAAACTGAGTCAAACTTTTCAAGGAAGATTTTGGCCAACAATGACACCAAAACTGCTGGGGTTCAGCTGAAAAACTTCCCAAGGGAATTTTTGGACCCTCCAAGCTGAGGTTGGGATAAGGTGGGTGCAGCAGGATGGGGTTTGGGGTCTGCTCCCAGGGAACAGGAGGAGAGGGAACAGCCTCAGGGCAGGCTCAGGGTGGACACCAGCAGGAAATTTCTCCACTGGAACTGCTCAGGGAGGGTTGGATCCCAATCCCCGGAGTGTCCAAGGAATTCCTGGATGTGGCACTGAGCGCTCTGGGCTGGGAACAAGGTGGGGATGGGGCACAGCTTGGACTTGGAGCTCTTTTCCAACCAAAATGATTCTGGAACTGTCTGAGACTGGCAGCACTGTGGGTGGAGAGCATGCCATGGCTCTGGTGACCTGTGGGGACACAAACCCTGTCACCCAAAGCACTCAGGGCTGCGTTGGCTGCCCCACAACACAAACCCCAAACTGCTGGGGCTGCGCAGGGTGCTGGGCTGTGCCCCCAGACCCTCCTCACCCCATTGGGATGCTGGGGCAGGAGGAAGGGGCTGGGCTGCTCCCCCCCAACTCCCTGTGGGTCAGGAGAGGCTCAGGGCTGCTGTGGGATTGCAAAACCCTCGCCTGGGCCGTGTTTGAGGCCGGTTTTTGCCAACGTTACCAGGGTACAGCGGTGACTAATTCTCTCCAAACTTTCAGTTTCAGCCTCAACCGCTGCATTTCACAGGGAGCTGGTGTGTGTTGTGTGGGTAAAAAATCCCTCAGACAGCTCAGGGCTGTGGCTATCTAGGGCAGAAATACCCAGATCCAGAGATCCTCATCACCCCTGTGCTGCAAGGACCTGGCAGAGCCAGTCCTGGCCCCACGAGGCAGATGGGATGAGCACACTCTCCCCTCTCTGATTTTCCTACAGCTGCTGAAGCACTGCTGGCCAAAAAAAAAAAATCATCTGTGCTGTTGTGAAGTGAAAAATTAAAAATGCTGCGAAAAATAAGAATATTTGCAGACTGAAAACTGAGCAAAATGCAGCGAGCAGCAGATTAAGTAATTTCTATAAAAGCAATCTCTGGACATTCGTTAGACCTTAATCAGCAGTGAAGGAGCAGCAAGAGGGGTGAAGGCACAAGGACATGGATGCTTTTATTTATTTGTGGGGTGAAGGCATAAGGACATGGATGCTTTTATTTGTG
>PYHW01009585.1:216918-229123 GCA_013186435.1 Turdus rufiventris
TTTATTTGTGGGGTGCAGGCACAAGGACATGGATGTTTTTACTTGTGGGGAACCTGTGCTCAAGCACCAGCCTGTGCCTCCCTCCTGCTTTCCAGGAGCCCTCAAGGAAGCCTTGGGGCTCTGTCCTGCACATTCTGGAAAAGTACAGCTGCTGGGAGAAGGCTCTGGGGCAGGGAGGGGGGGTTAGCTTCCACCCCTGGCGTGTGAGAAGGAATATGGGCTTGGAAAAATGCCATGGAAATGGTTTTCAATAAGAGCCTGTGGAGCCGGGGAGCGGGGAGGGGACAGGGCCCCGCAGAGCTATGGCAGGAATGTCCCCTCAGGAACTCACTGTTCCTTCCTGCAGCACCCACGTCAGCGCTGGGCAGCAAGGCTCAGCCAGCCCCTCTGCTGCAGGGATGCTGTGTGCTCAGCCCCACAAACACAGCCCCTTCCACAGGGGGAAAAGGGGAGGAAAAGGATCCAGGCATCCTCACCCCAGTGAGGATGGTGAGATGGAGAGGGGCCAGGGGGGCTCGTGGGGCTCCCTGAGAGGTGGCCAAAGGGGCATGGGGGGTTCCCAGCACAGCCAACACCTCCCTGGCTGTTGGTGAGCATCTCCTCCACCTTTATGTGAGAGGAGAAATCCAGCACAGCCAGCAGGCTCTGCTGTGTCTGTGCAGAGGGGCTGGGTCTGGCACGGCCACTCGGTCTGAGTGGGCAGCAGAGGGGGGCTGAGGGGTCCCACACACCCCCCATCCCCATGTGCAGGGGGAGGAACGAGCCAGCCATGAGATCCTGGATCCCAGAACCACTGAAGATCAAATCCAGGCTGAGTGTGACATCCAGCCCTTCCTTGAACACCTCAAGGATGGGCACTCCAAACCCCCTGAGCAGCCCCTTCCCCTTTCCTTTCCATGGAGAAATTCCTCATGTCCAACCTGAGCCTCTCCAGGCCATTTCCTGCTGTCCCATGTCACTTGTTCCCTGGCAGAAGAGCCTGGCTGGGAGGATTAAGGTGAGCCCTGAGCCTCCTCCATGGCAGCACCTGCTGGTTTGCAGAGCCCCTGTGCCCCCCACGCTCCCCACACAGGCTCTGCACCCACAGCCTGCCCAGCACAGCACTTGTTATAACCAGTGAGCTCCAGCCCCTCTCCTGAGCTCTGCAGCACAGGGAACAGCAATTCCTCCAGCTCAGGAAGAGGAGAAGCAGATCTCAGCAACCCTCAGGCAAGGGGACAAACACCAGCCCTGACAAGTGACAGCTCAGCTGCCACCACCCTCCTTGCCATGCCATTTCTCATCTCTTTAGCCACCTCTCAGAGACCCTGGCTGCAGGGAAGGAGGAGGAGGGTGAGGAAATGGAGATCTCCAGGCCTGGTGATTTGGGAGAAAGCCAGGTTAAAAGGGGAACAGCCCAGAGCAACTGGTGCCACTTCTGACACTGCGATATTTTATCTCCACTTATGTCATGGTGGGAAGGGCAAAACAATGGGGAATTAGCACCTCTTGTCCAAGGGGTAAATTGTGGTTCTGAATGGAAGCTGGCTCGTGCAGGGGAAGGAGAAAATCAGCAACAAGCCAGGCAAAGCTGGTGAATAGCCTGGGCAAGCACCGGGACAGATTTCGGGCTCTCAGTGCCTGGATCCTTCATCCACCGACATCAAACAGCTTCACCCGCAGCCAGCTGCTCCTCCCCACTGCATTTCTGTGCCTCTCCCTTCCATAAGGAACAAAATCTCCAAAGCTGGAAGTGCTGTGGCACCACAGACAGCACCTGCCCGTGGAAAAGAAGTGTCCCAGGTTGTTAGGAGAGAGGAGAAATCCCTCTGCAGCACTGCACAGCTCAGCGTGGACCCGTTTGGTGGGGATGGAGACCTCCCAAAAGCAGTGCTTAGAAACAGAGCTCTCCCTGCAGGACCCCAGCTGTGCCTGGCTCCAGGTGAGAACACAAGTCAGAAACATTTCATCCAGTCTCAAAACCACTCCAAAAGAACATCACAGAGAAAAAGCTGCCAGTTTTGGAAATACCAACTATTTCCACTTTGAATTTATGGCTGAGGAAAAGCCCTTCCTCGGGGTGGGTGGAGGTAAGAGAACAGCAGATTTCAGGAACAGGACTTGGTTGGCACTGTGATTAGCGTGACATATTTTTTGTGCCATTTGTCACTGCAGCATGCGTCCTTAGAAGGCACTGAAAAAGTTCAGAATGGCATGAAGCCTCAAAGAAAACTTTTACATCCTTTTCTATCTTCTCAGAAGTCTTTATGTCACCACCAGCCCAGCCGTGTGTCAGAAGAGGAAACGCAGAGCTCCAGTTTCAGATGTCGCACTGGCAGAACCCACAGCCAGGAGTCTTGTGGTGTCTCTGCTGAACCTGAGCCGACCACCTGTGTGTGCTTTAGAGTCTCTGTGTTCCAGAGCACTGGAGAAAGGGTCTGGAGATGTCTTTGTTGTTTCCAGAGGTGTTTATTTTATCTAATTTAAAAGTTCAGGTCAGCCCCAGGCACACTGCCCGCCCCTGGGCTGGGATTATCTTTTTATACGATAAACTACCGAAACATTATTTACAATTATCTCCCAATACCTATCACTTATATTGTACAGTCTGGTTCTACTCTAAACCAATCTAAAAGTGCCAACATCACCCAAAAGATGGATGCAGGAAGAAGGAGAAAGAAGGACAGAACACGCCCAAATTCCTCCATCTTGACCCCAGACCCTTATTATAAACAATCTCAAAAACCTACTTTTTCACCTTATAATAATCTAATTTACATTCTACTTATTTTTTCTGACTTGTAATTCTTCATGTAAGGGTGATAGTTTTTCCCAGGGAGAGAAATCCAAGGCATAGGAGCTTTGGGCTCTGTGCCAAGGCTCCTGAGCCCCCTGCCAGGGTCTCAAACCATCCAAAGTACCCAGAGGGATGTCCTGGGATCCCACAGAGGCCCTGCACATCCCCTCCTGCCTGGGGAAGAGATTCCTGCAGTGAACCTGTCCCTGCAGGCAGGAGCAGAGCTGTCCTTTGCCACCCCAGCAGTGTCACATCCCCTCTCTGATCAGTCTGGGTCCTTCTGGTATCACCACAAGGCCTGCAGTAAACCAGCAACTCCTTTTGATTCTTTTCAGGAATTTCTCTAGTGCCTGGTGGACAAATGGCATTCTGCTCCTCCTGAGGTTGATCTGGAGTGAGGAACGGGTCCAAAATTGGTGAAAGCAACCAGCGAGTTTCCAGCTCTGCATTTAGCATCCCTCCTCATCCCTCGCAGCCTCATTAAAAGTTTTGGAATCTCAAACTTGCCCAGCAGCCCGTTTAAAACAAATGTAAAGCCCTCCAGCGTCCTCAACAAAGCCCAGCTGTAAACCAAGCCCTTTCTGATTCCTGATCCATGAGCAAACCACTGGCGAGGAGCTTGGGACAGCAGAGCTCTCCCTCTGGACAAGACTTCCATCAGCTCTCCCTGCTTTTTTTTTTTTTTTCCCTGCTTCTTTTCCAGTTGTGCCCAGCTGTTTCTCCCTCTCTCCCTGCCTCCAAACCCACGAGTTTCATGCAAAAAAGAAAAAAAAAATCTCCACACCCCCCAGCGAGGAAGATCATTTTGCACCAGAAATAGAGCGCGCTATCCTTGGGATGCAGCCCGGGCGCCTTAAAAATAGCGGCTGGCGGTGCCAGGCGGGGCTGTGCCAGCTGCCAACACACACAGACAGGGTGCCAGGGGGCAGGTCCTCCCCTCGCAAGGCCATAAATGACCATGGTGTGCCCAGCAAGCCAATTGGCAGGCAGGGAGAGCGGGCTGAGCTGAGCGCTGCCCTGCCCGGAGCCCGCTCCCCACGCTCCGCATTCCCGCGGCTCACGGAAGCATCAACAGCAGAAAAAAGCTCCGAGGAGCCCAAATGGAGCATCCTGACGTCAGCCATCCCCCGAAAGCCTGGAAGAGAAGCTGTAAACAGAGGAACAAAAGGAGATATCAACACCCATCCCCGCTGGCGCCTGCAGACAGGCTTTAAAGGATGGAGAGAGACGAGGGAAGGCGCTGAAATTTGGGGGATGCTCCTCCCTGGGGGAGGAAAATCTCCTACTGGAGCCGGAAGAGGGAAAGAAGACATCGAACTGATTTTTATTTTTTTCTTTCTTTGTTGCCTTCAGTAGGAAAGGGTGGGAACTATTCCATCCCACTGTCCAGAAATCCTCCAGCTCTAAGGGACGCAACAGAGGCTCCACCAAGCTCCAGCAGCCAAAAGTGTTTGATTTTCACCAGTTTGATTGTTCCACTCTCCCTGTGCTCATCCCAGTGCGTGCTACAGATGCTTGGGAAGCCCTGAGCACTCGAGTTTCTCATTCTCAGCCATCAGGGAGGACCAGAGGTGCTCCCAAAGGTCACCCAGAGGTGTTCCCAAAGGTCACCCAGATCTGCTCCCAAATGTCACCCAGAGGTGTTCCCAAAGGTCACCCAGAGGTGTTCCCAAAGGTCATCTCTGAGGTTCCAGGTGTGACCCACCCAGAGCTGGGAGAGGGAGAAGTGCCCATCACACAGACACGGTTACAGGAGCATAGAATGGCCTGAGTTGGGAAAAAAAATCATTTAATTCCAGCTCCTGTCATGGCAGGGACACCTTCCACTATGCCAGGGTGCTCAGAGCTCCATCCAGCCTGGCCTTGGACACTTCAGGGAACTTTTTTTTCTGTATATCTGAGCTGAATTTCCCTTCCAGGCTGGCACCCAGATGCCACATGTGCCCAGACAGCCCCGAGTTCATCGCTGATGCTATCGCAGCTGGCACGTGGAGGAGGGCAGGCTTGGTTTGAATAACAAAGCCCAAGAAAACATCCTGTAATGTCACACTGAAACCAGCACCTAGGTGATTTACACAGAAAAATTCAGCCATGGAGTTTGTGCTACTTGTTTATATGAGGGCTCGGTGCTTCAAATCGCTGAAATGAAGCAGAGATCACATTTTCTGTCCTGTATTTTATATTCAGGGTGGATTCTTACCATCACTGACCACAGTGGGCTTACATCCAGCCCAGCCCCTGGCCCTGCACAGCCCCAAAATCCTTGGAGTGGTGTCCAAGCTCTCCTGGGGCTCTGGCATTGCCCAGCACCCTCTGAAGGAAGAACCTTTCCCAAAATCCTCCCTAACCCTCCCTGACACAGCTCCAGCTGTTCCCTGGCTCTGCCACAGAGAGAAGATTGGACGTGCCTTTGGGACAGCAAACAATTGATGAAATTTTAAACTTTTTAAATAACTATTTAAGTTATCACCCCAAAATTTTTGGGTAATTTTTAAGTCACCCCAAAAAAATCCCTGAAATACATCTCCACAAATTTTAAGTTTATCACCCCAAAAAATCCCTGAAATACATCTCCACAATCATCCAGATTTCATTACAGAAGGCAAGAAAGGACAGGAGTTACCAGTTGGTCTGCAAGAACAGAGTATCGGGAACGGCTGTTGGTGTTAATGCACATCTGCAGTTTATATCCTCCCTAAATTAGAAAAAACTGTCATTAAAACCACATGGAGCTATGGCCCAACTGCCAATTAACAAAACCTTAACAAGATTTGAAAGAAGAACAAGATACTGATGTGTGAAAATTTTACTGTATGTAGATCATATTTTGACAAGAATTTTGAGAATATAAGAAAAATAAAACACTTTTTCCCAATGTGTAAAAGACCTGAAAAAAGCCGTCATTAACCATCTCTACCACAAAAAAAATTCCTTTCAAATAAAATTAAATTATCTTGGAAATTAGAAATCTAAAAATGACAGTGTAGTTTATTATGTGAGTACAGGTGGGAGTTAGATTTGGCTCTGAGACTGTGATTCAAAAAAAAAAAGTGTAGTAAGAACATGTTAATTTATAGCCAACTGATTAGTGAGTTAGAAGATAACTACATCAGATCAGAGTCCTCTGGGAATTTATTTTTAAACGTGGCCTATAGTTTAGAGATGAAAATGTATTGATATGAGAGGGGCTGGTGTGATACAGAACCTCTGATGAGAAATAAAACATTTTTGGGGCCCTCGTGGACGATGAGCCTGGAACGAACCGGCTGCTGAAATTCTTGTTCCTGACTCACCCAACCAAACCTGGGTGAGATCTAAAGGGGGTTCCTGATGCCTTCACCCCCTCCCACACCCCAAGGACCCCCAGAATTCTCCTCCTGCTGCCCCTCAGAGCATCCCCAAAGCGCAGAGCACAGCACACCTGGCTCAGAGCCCACCTGGGGCTCTCCCCTGCGCCCCAGGGAGCTGCGAGCTGCCCACGGGGGCTGATCTCACCCCCTCCCCTGCCTGCCAGGGCTGCCAGGGGAAGCCCAGGAGGAGTCAGCAGGAAACGAATGCAAATGCTGCAGCTTGAGAACGGCGCTCAGGAAACCCCCAGCCCAACCTCGCCGGGCTCCTCAGACGCTTCTTGGGGTTCAGCACAGCCAGGCTGGCACTGCCAGGGGGGACAGCAGCCACACAAAGCCCTGGGAATGAAAACTCCCATGGAAAAGGGAAAAAAGCAAAGTCACACCTGGAGGATAGGCAGCTCACCCCATATAAAGACAAAAAAAAAGCTGCTTTCTGCCCTGCTTTTGGCTGTTTTTCTTACAGCTCGCTCTGTGCCAGACTAACAGTGTCAGGTCCAGGTAGGAGCTTGGCACTGCTCCCCAGACAGGCACAGGTTTGTACAAGGGCACTTCCAAAGTGGGAAACAGCTCTCAAAAACAGGAATTCCTCACCCAGCCCAGCAGCAGAACAACTCGGCTGTTTCTACCCGGGTTCATCCCTCGGAGGTTTTGTGCTCAGGGTCACAGGGGCACAGCTTCAGGCAGCTCAAAGTCCTCACAGCAATGCCAAAAAATTCTGCTTCTGCCCAGTCTCTGCTTTAATACCTCGGGCCCATTTCACCTTTCACATGCCATGCCACTCCTGGACTCCAGCCCCCATCAGCTGTGGCCTCTGTAGCAGACAGAGTGTTGTGAGCAGCCACACACAGCACAAATCAATCTCAATTTGTTCTTTCAGCACGAGTGAATTTGAGGCTGTGTTTCAATTGTTTTCCCAAGCTCTCTCCAGCCTTGGATGGGAGCAGGTTTGGGGAAGCCAAAGCCCTGGGCAGAGTGTCCCTGGCTGCACTGAGAGTCTGTCAGACACTGCTGTTGGACCAACAAAGGGATAAGAAAGAGGGTGAGATGGGGTTTGAGGTGTTGTGGTTTCTCACCACAGTGACACTCACACACCACGACCTTTTCTCCTCCCCCATCTCTCTGGGAGTGGGGAGTGGGCTGCACTTCAGCATCACCTCCAAACACCTCTCAGTGCCCTTTCTGCTACCCTGGAGCCAGCAGAGGAAAAAACCCAGGTGCTAACCGGGCCAGCAAGATCTGCCTGTGTGTGATCTGGATGTGATGTTCTTTTTTTTCAACACAACAGCATCACACATCCTTGTGGCCCTGCAAGTCTGATCCTGGGGTGACTAATTCAGGATAGTCCCTAAGCCTGAGTACACCCTGCACCTCTCCAGTGCTGATTACAACAGGCAGAAGCTTTGAGAGCCGGGGATTACCCAAGACACGTCTAATCTGGAGCTCTGGCTCTGCTGGCCATGTGATAACCGGGGAGCTGTGTCCCCTGGGTGCTGGGGGGATTACACAGGGCTGTGTCCCCGTGTGGGCTGGCCAGGGACACCCCTGGGCTGTGGGGACACATCTGTGGGTGCTGTGCTGAGTGCTGCCATGGCTTGTGTTCAATTTGGGGTGGTGTTCAATGTTTTGGTGGCATTCTGGGGACGCCAAGGGCTCGCCTGTGTGTCCCCATGGCCATTGTTTGCCTTCGGGGCGGGTGAGCAGCTCTGGCTCGGGAGGAACAAAGCCCGGAGCCAGTTCCCGCAAACACAAAACATGCCTTTTTATCACTTTGTGACAAATTGGTTTGTCAGCAGCAGGAAGTGATGTTACTGCCGTCCTCACCGAGGGGAAACTCCTCGTGGTTTCCATGGGGATGTGTGCAACTGGAGAGCTACACACTGGATCCCAACTGAGAACCTCACACCTGCTGAGTGCCAGGGCTCTGAGTCTGGGTACATGGGATGGTCCCAGCTGAGTCCTGCCAGCTCATGTTGGAGCAGAAAAATGGGAATTTAGTCCCCAAACCGGGGTGTGTGCCTTGATATTCCAATGAAAGCAGCAGAGCTGGGAGAATAAATAAATAAAGGGTGGGAAGGAAAGATTCTTCCTCAAAGTTCAGCCTGGCTGTGCCACCGAGGCATCCTTCTCCTCTGGCCCTCACCTTGCCAGCCACCCTGCTCCTTCTCCACCACCCCCAGCTGATCCCATCCATCTCCCCAGAGCTGTCCCACATTTGGCAGTCTCGCCGATCTCCCTCTCCCCTGCATCCTCCCCTTAACACCAGGAGCAGTTTTGGATCTGGGTGCGATCCCATCCACAAAATCTTTGCAGGAGTCTGAGACTGGGCAGCGTCAGAGTCAGATTACAGGGAGCACAGAAGGATCCCGATAAAGGCTTGGGAAAGGGCAGGGGATGTCAGAGCTGGCAGCACAGGGAGCGCTGCCCTGGCTGGCTGCTCGCAGCAGGCTTTGTGCTGAAGCAGCTCTCTTTTGCACCCCTCTGTCAGGTGCCTGCTTAGGTTTTAAAAGCTGATCTGCTGCCAGGTAATGAGTTTCATTGTTCCAAGAAACACATAAACAAGCTCCCGCGGCTGTCAGGGAGCGGATTTCTGTTTGAATTGCGATTAACAAGCAGGATTTTTTTTTTTTTATCGGTTGCACGGCCGGGGCTGCCAAGGTTGTATTTTTCCACTGAACAAGCTCTGCTTTGCTTTGAAGGTGAAAGTTTGTTCCACCTTTTACTGCAGGTGTAAAAAGGCTCACGTATTCAGAGACACTCTTGAATATTTAATCAGGACAGCAGCAGCAGGTTCGACATGCTAAAGGATTTTCCATGGACAAAGGGGTTTTGCAGGATCTGCAGCACAGGACAGGTTTGGGGGAGGATATTCACTTTGAGCTTCTGGTACACTCCAGGAAAATCTGAGTTCCCAACTTCACTTCTCAGTGCCCTGGGATCTCTCCTGTTTTAGCTGCTCCATTTTTTCCCCTCCCTTGGTGTCAGGTTGAAAGTCGGTGAGAGCTGACGCGCGGCGCTGACGACAGAGCTGCTTCGGAGGGGCAGCTCACGTGGAAGGACTTCAGAGGCAGCAGTGCATCATCCTGGCCTTCAAGGGCACCTTCTCCCACCAGAAGTCCTGGATTTTAGCACCATTCACACCCCAGGGAAGTTGCAGCAGGAGTTTGTGGTGCTTTGCTCATCTTGCTGTGTGACAAGAGCACAGCTGCTTTATGCTTACCAAAAATCACAAAATAATTTCCTTGATTTTAGCCATAACCTGCTGTGTGTGTGCACCCAAGCAAAACCATTTTTGATGGGGCAAAAGTTGGATCTGACTCTGTGAACATCAGAGATGCAAGAACTGGTGGCTCCCTTCTGGAGTGAGTTTGGGAAACTCAAAGTCCTGCTGCTCCCTCAGCATCCCTGTCGCTGTCACCAGCATTACCCTGCCTAGGAAATCGAGCTTCCAGCTGCATCCCACAGCCCTCAGGGAAGGGGTGTGACAGCAGGGATGCTGTCCTGCCCCACAGAGCCCATGGGAGGTGCAGTTCTGTCCCAGGACCCAGCACTCACCCTGCTCCTGCTCACAGAGCTGCTGTTGGAGCTCCCCTGCCTGGCTTTGGCTGTGCTACATCCACTCTGCTCCTTGCCTCAACAGAAACACCACATCCAAGTCACTCTAGTGATAATCTCCAGCAGGAAAGGATTTATTTGGGTCTGGGTAAGAAATAGCGGAGAGTTGTTGGTTACCTGATCCCTTGTCATGCCCCGATTTGTTTACAGACAGAGCCCAGCCAGGCAAATACCTCACTCCAGGCAGCAGAGACAGTTTGAGTTGCAAAAAGGATTTAAGGAGGTGGGACAGAAAAACACTCGGTGAGTTTGTGCCAAGCCTTAGAGATCCGTTACTAACAGGTTAATTTTTAGACTTAACCTTTCAAGCATTCAAGGTAAACAGGGAATAAGGAAGCTTATTCCTCCTTCTTAGGAGAGGGACTATTTTAAATTCACTGTAGCCCAGTGCCCAAGGCTCAGCTGGTTCAAACTGTTACAGCCACCAGGGCAGCCAAATCCACTCCCAGCTGAGAAGGCAGCCTTGGCTCCCTGCCACTGCACACAATTACACGGGGACAAAGAAAAGCTCAGGTTAAGAACCTGCAGTAGTTTCTAGCCAATTATGTTGTTTAAACCCATTTTTCTCAGTCAAGACCCGAGGCCAGAAGAGTTGAAAATTACAGCTCTTCACCCCGGAGCTTCCACATGAGTTCTGTGACTGTGAAATGGAATATTTTAAAGAATATGTAATCCAGATGAAAAGAAATATCATAATTTATTCCATTGGTATAAAAAAAGTTATAATCATGTAACAAAACTATGTCTTCCTAAGAAGAAATATATTATTTCACATCATAAATAAACCAGCAAACATACAACCCTTGGCAACTCAAAAAAAGCACTCGCCTGGTGCTTTCATGTCAGTGCTTGGGAAACAAGAAGAGCTGACAGATATACACACAGGATTATAGTACCAAAAAATATTGAGGTATTTGGTTTCTCTAGAAATGAAACTTTACGTTTGTGAAGGCAAAAAAAAAAAAAGCAACAACAACAAAACCCCCAACAACAATGCACTAACATAAAAATAAATAAATAGGACTGTCATATAAAAGGGGACAGCATCAGTGTTGCTTAAAGTGTCCAGGAATGGGAATACTGGTGAGCATGCTACTAAACATGGAGCAGGCTTAGGACAGACAGAAAACAAGGAGGGACAGCTCAGGAAGAGCCAGTGTCCTTTGATCTCTGTGCAGACATCCAGACATTTGCTTGAGAAGGCAGAAACACCTGGTTTCTCTGGCTTTGGGCAAACTCCTCTCCACTGACACCGCTCTGGGACACGCAGGTGACTCCCCACAAAACACAAGTGCCACTGTCCCTGTGGTTATTGCACTTCTGAGACAGCAAGTCTGAGTCCTGGCCACGACGTTCTTCAGCTGCTCCTTCAGCAGCTGGGGGAAGTAGTGATAGGGCTCTGAAGGTAGTTTAAAGCACTGGACGTGGTGTGAACCGGGATGGAGACGGGGAAGTTGAACACCGTGGTGGTCGATGCCCCTCTGTCCAACACTGCCATGGCAGGGCTCCCGGCTTCTGCTGAGCAGTTGGGGGCAAGGACCTGCGACTCAAACTGCAGCAGCTGCCCCATGAAGCTGAAATTCGGGGAGATGATGCTTCTCCTCTGCTTGACAAACTCGAAGGCTTCGTCCAGTTTGACTCGGTTGGTCCTCATGAGGTAAGCGAGGCAGATGGTGGCCGAGCGGGAAATGCCAGCCTGGCAGTGCACAAAGACCCTTCCTCCCTCCTTCTTCACCGAGTCTGAAAGAATCAAAGCACACGGTTAGCAAACGAGTCTCACTGCTTCCAGAGGTGGGAAAAGCACAGACTGCTGCTTTACATTTCTTTAATCCATCCCTTCCTTAGCCTAATAGGTACACCCGGAGCTTTTGAGACAAAGGGAGTCTTTGTCCTCAGGAAAGCAGCTATTTTCACTCCGGGCTCCAATTCCAATTACACTAATAGCTCCTCCAGGTCACTTCAGCCGTCTTGCGAGATTACTTTAATACTGATCCGCTTAAATTCACTCTTTTCTGCAAGACCAGTGCCTCCTGAATCAAGATTTCAAACAGCTTTATGAAGCTAAGATTATGCCTGTGAGTAGAATTAAACTAATGGAAGTGTATCTTCCCAGTGGAATGTTATTCCCCAACCTCAAGTGGGGGTTTTACCGGGGAAAAAACCGTGCCAAAAAAATCACTTCCCAGGGGACATTAACCTAGAAAAAGCGCGCGTTACAAAGAGAGCTCATTTACCGATGAAATCGATCGCCTCGTTGAACCAGGAGCTGATATCCGCCTTGTGGTTGTCCTCCACGGGGATACTTTTATACTGGTAGTGCCCCTCGAAATGGTTGGGGCAGTTTGCCGAGACATTGATGAGCGCCGTGATCCCCAAAGCGTCCAGCATGTCCTTGCGGGAGGCGTGATAGGCGCTTCCCAAGTACAGGAACGGCAGGATTTCCACGGGCCCGCCCTGCCAACAGAGA
>PYHW01009585.1:229279-239419 GCA_013186435.1 Turdus rufiventris
GGCGCTCACCTGGTCGTAGAGCGGGGTCCCGCAGGAGCTGCAGCCCGAATCGGCGCTGCCGGGCGCGGGGCTGGCGCTCAAGGGCAGGCTGAGCCCGGCGGGGGCGGCCGGCTTGGTGCAGAGCTCGGAGCAGGCGGACGAGAACGCTTCGTAACCTCCTGCGGGGAGAGGAGCGCGGGGTGAGCGCCGCACGGCCGGGGGCAGAGCGGGGCGAGCCGGCCCGGCTCTCCCGTTCCCTCCGCGGCCACTCACCCTTGAGGAAGCAGATGCGGGCACCGCGGGCTTCCCTGCAGAGGGTGCCGAGCGCCAGCAGCATGGTGCTGTCGCGCTTGGGCATTTCCAGGTCGGCGCTGCGCTCGTCCAGCAGCACCACGGTGTGGAAGAGCCCCTGGCGCAGGCGGGCGCGGAGCTCCTCGTTGGGCACGACGTGCTCCAGAGCCAGGGCGCCCTTGGCGCGGCGCCGCACGATGGTGCTCAGGCGGACATTGCAGGAGCCGCGGATGTGCGCGGCGTTGAAGGAGAAGAAGGAGCGGCAGTCGAGGACGAGGCACTGCGAGCCGCGCTCCTGCAGCAGCGCCCGCAGCGCCTCGCAGTCCAGCGCGCACACCCGCAGGTTCACCATGGCTGGGGATGGCAGGGAGGGCAGGGCCGCGCTGTGTCCCCGAGTGTCCCGGGGTGCCGGCCGCGCTCGGCCGCTCCCGCCCTTATATCGGGGCCGCGCCGGCGGGACGGCGTTTTCTCAATGGGGCCGCGTCACGTGGGGTCGGCGGAGAGGCAGGGCCGCTGCTCTGGGTGACGTCACCCTGGGCGCGAGCCAGCGGCGCGCCCGGCCTGGGTGCTGTGACGTCATCGGGCACGGGGGCGCGCATGCGCGTGCGTGTGAAGCCCCCCCCCCATGCACAGCTGTGCACATCTGGACACATCTGTACACGGCTGTACACGGCTGTACACGGCTGTACGCGCACACACCTGGGCAGACACGTGTACTGCACAACCTCCCGAGAGAAATATATAAAAATATAAAAATATAAAAATATAAAAATATAAAAATATAAAAAATATAAAAATATAAAAATATAAAAATATAAAAATATAAAAATACAAAAATATAAAAATATAAAAATATAAAAATACAAAAAATATAAAAATATAAAAATATAAAAATATAAAAATATAAAAATATAAAAATACAAAAATTATAAAAATATAAAAATATAAAAATATAAAAATACAAAAAATATAAAAATATAAAAATATAAAAATACAAAAATATAAAAATATAAAAATACAAAAATTATAAAAATATAAAAATATAAAAATATAAAAATATAAAAATATAAAAATACAAAAATTATAAAAATATAAAAATACAAAAATATGAAAATATAAAAATACAAAAACTATAAAACTATAAAACTATAAAAATATAAAAATATAAAAATATAAAATATAAAAATATAAAAATACAAAAATATAAAAATATAAAAATATAAAAATATAAAATTCAAAAATATAAAATATAAAAATAAATATAGAAATATAGATATACAGAAATACAAATATGTATAAATATATAAATATATAATTATATAAATATAGAAACACAAAAATGTAAAATATGAAAATAAATATAGAAATATTGAAATATTGAAATACAGAAATACAAATATGTATAAATATATATAATATAAGATATATCAAAATATTTAAATACATATAAATATATAAAAATATATATAAAATATATATTTATATATTTATATATAAATATATAAATATATAAATATATATAAATTCAACTATATAAAAATATATAAATTTATAATTATTTGAATAAATAAGTACCTATCACCTATAAATATTTTAATTTATAAATGCATAATTATTTGAATACATAAATATATAAATATATAAATATATAAATATATAAATATATAAATATATAAATATATAAATATATAAATATATAAATATATAAATACATAAATATATAAATACATAAATATATAAATATATAAATATATAAGTATGTAACACACGTGACACTAAATATATATAAATATCTACAAACATATAAAATATATAAATGTAAACATATTTATACATATTTATATAAATATGTATAAATACCCTTGGATTGAAACATAAAAATATAGAAACATACCTATACATATACATATAAATGTGTTCTTTTATATATTTTTATATATGTGTATGAATGTATAGGTGTGTGTATGTATATGTACCTGTGTCTATGTATCTATGTGTACACGTGTGTCTCTATATTTGTAAGTATGTGTATAGATATTTCTGTATATATTTATAAATATGTATATATGTGTGTGTATATATCTGTATGGGGGTGTATATTTATATATATATATATTTGATGAAAAACTCTGCATTAAACCCCCCATGGCCTGGGCTGATCCCCAGCACGGGCAGCAGAGGAGGGGGAGTTCTGCCCCTGTGCCCCACTCAGCTGAGGGGGTGCAACACGATCTTAAAGCTCATTCCAACCCAAACTCCTCTGTGATTCTCTGAAATATCACATATATATCTATATATGCACAGATATATCTATTTAGCGATATATATCCACATACAGACACTCTGTGGCTCTGGTACAGGGACAGGGCTCGGTGGTGGAGCCAAAGCAGGGTTTAAAGCGGGGTTTAAAGCGGGGTTTAAAGCGGGGTTTAAGGGCTGTGCTCCATTATCTCAGGGGTGTTTTCCACGCGGAATGATTCTGTGTTTGCACACCCACCCAGTCACACCGGAGCAGCCAGGCTGGGTCCCCTCCCTGCCAGCTGTCCCTGTCCTCAGCCCTTGTCTCCAGACTGGCTTTATCCTTCCACCCCCTTCCACACCCCTGGAATAATCCAGGCTGTGATTATTCTCCTAAAATATATGTATAAAGAACGAGCATCCACATACATATATTTGCATCCATGCATATCTGCATGTACAGACAAACCCACACACAAATAAACATGTGTACACGTATATTTGTGTATATATTTATACTGTAAACACATATTTGAGAGCTGTTCCCATCATCTTTCATGGAGATGGAAAAAAAACGTGGCAGACCCACGCAAAATTCGTTTTTCCCCACTGAGAACTCCCCCAGTTCTCGGGGCTGCCCAGTGACCGGCAGGGGACTGGTGGGAGGTCTCTTTTCTTTTCCCCTCTGTGGTGCATCAGCACTTCCCAAAAGTTTTCTTTTCTTTTTTTATTTCCGTGGATGACTGGCTTCCACCGAGCCACTCGGGTGTTTCTTACTCAGGGCTTCCAGTCAGCGCTGCTGCCACTTCCCCTGCTCTGCTCTGAGTGTCCCCTCTGTGTGTCCCCTCTGTGTGTCCCCTCCGTGTGTCCCCTCTCAGTGTCCCCTCTGTGTCCCCTCCGTGCCCTCTCCCTGTGTCCCCTCCATGTGTCCCCTTCACCCCAGCCCTTTCCCCCTCAATTCCTCTTCCCCCTGCACTGCCCAACTACTCTCTCCTCTCCCCATTCTGCAGTTTTGTGTTTTCACTTCCCCCCTCCAGCTGCTCCTTCTGAGATCCCTGCACGCACCCACCCCTCCCTCCAGGGCTCTGCTGTCCCCACCTGTCCCACCAGGCTCCCACCCATCACTCCTTTCCTTTCCTTTCCATTCTATTTCCATCACTCCATCCCATTTTCTGTCTGTCCCAGCGTCCCCAGGCTTTGACCATCTCAGGCCAACTGGGTTCTGTGTCTGACTGAGATCTCCAGCGTTCTCCAGGTTCCCAAGGAGTCCAGGAGGACAGGAATGGACAGGGCACGGGTGGGTGAGTGCCAGCTCTGGCTCACCCACGGGATTGTCTCTGCTCTGCTGAGCAGTGGCTTTTTCTGCCAGAACTGCAGCCTCAAAGTGAATCTGTTATTTCAACACGTCCCTTTAAAACAAACACAGGATTGCACTTCTCATTCCATTTATTTATTGTTGTTCTTTCAGGTTCTTTCAGCGGTGGGCTGGAAGCAGATTGTGGGAGGAACACTGACACATTTGGGTGCTGGGAAATGACTCCTCTCCATCCCTCCAGCACCTGCAGGACCCAGCAGCCGGGCAGGTGACACATGTCCCACCACAGGGACCTCACCCCTGGTGGCAGCAGACCCAGCTGTCCTCCTCGCATGTGCCCACCTCCAAAGATGTGACAGCACCAAGCTCTGGTGACCTGGCACATCATCTGTCCAACACCAGCCTGCCCAGATGGTCCCAAGGAGATGAGCAGCAGGAATTCTCCGGGATGGATTCCCTGCCAGCTCCTTGCAGCACCAGCCAGCACGGCAGATGGCCACGAGGCAGGGCTGGATCCATCATTTTTCCTGGAGGAAACGGATCTCAGGCACGCAGCTTTCTGTGGGTCTGTACCCAGGAATCGCTTCACTTTTCTGCTGTGGATGTGATGTGCGATGTGGGAGTGATTTAAGGCACGAGCACGGAGAAGAAAGGACTCTGTCTAGCCACAGTGGGATTAGGAACTGGGGACATCCTTTGAATAATGAAATCACAGAATGG
Source organism: Turdus rufiventris (assembly GCA_013186435.1). NCBI lineage: Eukaryota > Metazoa > Chordata > Aves > Passeriformes > Turdidae > Turdus > Turdus rufiventris. The sequence continues at coordinate 233,823 of PYHW01009585.1, forward strand.
TTTTAACTGGAAGGGGAAAAAAAGCATTTATCCCACCCCTGCCTGGCTCACAGGTATCCCTGTGCCACTGACAGGCTTCTCCTCATCCTAAACCCTTCTCAGTGTCCCACAAATCTAAAAGACAGTGGTATTTTTTCCCCAAGTCCAACATCTTCAATTTTCCCCGAGTTTAAAGAAATTTCCAGTCCTGCCACCTGCCCAGCCGAGGAGCAATGTGCTCTCCATGACATCCACTTTTCTCATCGTGATGTTAACCAGCACCACACAATTATTGAATGTGGGCCAGGTACCTTGGCTGCTCTGAGCCAGCGCAGGGATGACACCTCTGCCTTTGCACAAAGGGAATTTACTCCACAACAATGATAATTGCTTTTCGATGCACTTATGTAACTGTGAGACTTTTGAATCTGGTCTTGTTTATACCCGGTGTAAATCAGGAAGAAAAAAATTAATCACATGTGGCAGTGTGTACTTAATCACTCCCAATCCTGGGCTGGCTATTTCCTTGCTTTATTTTTGTTTTCTTTTCTTAAATAAACCTGCCGTAAAAAAATGCAAGAAAGCAGAATACAAAACAGGCCTGAAGTGGCTTTTAGCAGCTCATAACGACTTGAATGACTTACTGAGGGCATCGTTTTCCTGCCCTAACAAAAGCCAGGAAATACAAAATTAACCCTTTCCTCCAGAACAATCCCTGTTCGCGCCGGGACCACGATGCCTTTGTGAGGGTAAGAATAGAAACACGAGCAGGGAGGGTGGGGGTGGGAGGTGATGCTTTTCTGGGAGCAGATGGGGCTTAAACAGTTCCCTGTTCCCTGCCAAAACATGTCCGAGGACATGAGGACATGATGAGGACATGAGGACATGAGTGAGAGCATCAGGGACATCTTGGGAAGATGACTTCATGGCACTTTGATCATGGGCTGTGGGGTTTTTTTTGGTCCCAGCAGGACCTGAGACCTGTCCTGGCATCTCCAGGGGTCTCTCAGTCCAGCCTGGTTGATGGGTTTTTTTTGAAGGTGACAGAGCTGCAGAGAGTTTCTGCTCTGCCTGACAGCGATGCCAGTTTGTCCCAGCTCGGTGACAAGTGATGATAACCCCTGTCCTGGAACGGGCCCATTGCACAAACCAGTTACCCAGTCACACTGGTTATTCAGGCTTTTTAACCAGTCACCCATGGCCAAAATCAAATGGAACCAGTCCAGAATTACAGCACCGCTGGAACAGACCCCAGGCTGGATTTTGTTGTCTTTTCAGTGCAAGTTTTGCCTGAATAAAGATGTGAAGTATCAAGCCCCAACACTTGAGACACAGGACAAAAATGCATGTGGGAACATTTGGAAACCGTGCTGGATGCATTTCTTCAGCATGTGTAACATTTTCTCTGAATTCTGTTTCACAACCCAGCATTTCCTTCTGTAAATATTTGGACAGATTTTTACGGAGGCACAGATTCATAAAAAACAGAAGGAAAAAGAAAATAAAGATACATAGGGAGAGAGAGAAATGAAAAGAAGCAAGCAAGCAAGGAGGGAAGGAAAGATGGAGAGAAAGAAAAAGAAAGGGAAACAAAAAAAGGATTTGGAGATGAAAGGTCACAATACAGAGAACACTAACAATATAGAATCACTGATGACTCACGCTACAATGAAAACACTATTTTTTATGCATTTAGATACCAAGATTTAACCCTTTGGCCAGGGTTTGGCTGAGCTCAGACTGCCTCAAATCTTTTTTTCTCAGAAAAGGGGGAATAAGGTGGCAGGAGGATAAGTCCTAACAGCACAAAAACCAGCTCTGGGTTGGGGTTCCTGGAGAGAGACTGGCTGGAAAACCTGGTACATTTATTTCTGTGGGCCACGAGTGAAGAGTTGGTGTAGGAGCTCAGGTATTTCAGCCAGGGACACATCGGGATCCTGATGGATTTTGGGGAATATGAAAAACTCCTTCTCCCATCCCTGCCTGAGGAAATCTCAGCTCAGACTGTTCTGGGGTTGGCATAAGAAGCAGTGAGTGCCAGTCCTGCACTGCCTGGACTCTGAGCTCCTCACCATGAGCTGCTGTGAGCTCCCATCCCTTCCCGAAGCTGCAGGCAGCATCCCAAACACTCCAAACCACAAGGATCCCAGAGCTGCAGCTGGGCTTTGCCACCAGCTCTGCCAGCAGCCACCCCTGTGTGACCCTGTCCCACCAAATGTTTTTCACTGAAATTTCCAGTGTGGGCAGAGCCCCCCCATCCCAATTCTGCAAGGCTCGTGTGACCCTGTCCCCACCAAATGCTTGTCACTAAAATTTCCAGTGTGGACAGTCCCCCATCCCAACTCTGCAAGGCTGGGTGGTGTCCCTACCAAATGTTTTTCACTGATTTTTGCAGTGTGGACAGTCCCCTATCCCAATTCTGCAAGGCTGGGTGGTGTCCCCACCAAATGTTTTTCACTGATTTTTGCAGTGTGGCAGTCCCCTATCCCAATTCTGCAAGGCTGGGTGGTGTCCCCACCAAATGTTTGTCACTGAAATTTGCACTGTGGACACTCCCTCATCCCAACTCTGAAAGGATTGTGTGACCCTGTCCAACCAAATATTTGTCACTGAAATTTCCAGGGCAGACAGTCCCCCATCCCAACTCTGCCAGGCTGGGTGCTGTCCCCACCAAATGCTTCTCACTGAAATTTCCAGCGTGGGCACTCCTCCATCCCAACTCTGCAAGGCTCGTGTGATCCTGTCCCCACCAAATGTTTGTCACTGATTTTTGCAGTGTGGACAGTTCCCCATCCCAACTCTGCAAGGTTCGTGTGATCCTGTCCCCACCAAATGCTTCTCACTGAAATTTCCAGCGTGGGCACTCCTCCATCCCAGTTCTGCAAGGCTCGGGTGATCCTGTCCCCACCAAATGTTTGTCACTGATTTTTCCAGCGTGGACAGCCCCGCATCCCAATTCTGCAAGGCTGGGTGGTGTCCCCACCAAATGTTTGTCACTGAAATCTCCATCGTGGGCAGTCCCCCATCCCCGTTCTGCAAGTCTTGTTTGATCCTGTCCCCACCAAATGTTTGTCACTGATTTTTCCAGCTTGGACAGTCCCCATCCCAACTCTGCCAGGCTCCACTCTGCTGGAGCAGCTCCTGCAAATCCCAGGTTCTGCTTTCTCCTGCAGTGACTCACGGAGCTGCCTCGGGCGGGTTCTCAGTGCTGTTTTAACATGATTACAGGCATTACAGAGCCAGCCCGGGATACCTCGGATTTGATATTCAAAAACGTTAAATACCTGCCTGCAAAGGAAAATCTCTGGGAATTAGTGGCGCTGATAGACTTCACAGCTCTGGGATCAGCTTAGTAGGGCAAATGGCTTAGGCAATTTAATCTTACATTTAATTGCCTCTATTAATCTGCTATGAATCATGCCTTGCACTAGGCATAAGGGTATTTATTCAATAAAATCGCTGTATTTGTAAAGTTCCCCTACTTCAAGATGAAAGGCATTAGATACACAATAAAAAATACTTATGGGAAATTATTCTTCCTATTCTCAATAACATCTCCGGATGGCTGGCAGGGCAAGGCAAGGCTTCCGTGGGAGGAGGCTGAATTTGAATAGAAAACAAATGACGTAGCCCTCACCAAGGAGCGGGGAGAGGCGTGTTCTCCTCCCCAGGAACATCAGCCCTGGGTTCATCGCCTGCCAGGTGATGTCAGCGTTTTGTGGGCGCAGTGTTCGAGCTGCAGATTCCCAGAACCAGCCACTCTCATAAAGATTGAGATAAGAGCTGCTGAGGCACTGCCTTTTGCAGGTTGTTCTTCTGTTCTTCTTTATCTTTGCAGCGGGGTGGGGGCGTCATAAACAGACGTGGCACACGAGGGGATGATGTTGAGGTTGGGATTGCTCTGCCCATTAGGAGGGAACACAACTGGAAGGGACAGAGCTAGAGTTTGGCATCTTTTTCCACCACAAACCTGTTCTCCACTCGTTGTAGCTCCATCTCTTCCCAGCAAGGAATGATCTGTGAGCAGCTGCTGTAAGAAAGAATTTCACATTCACACATAACAGCTTCCAACTCACAAATAACTCGAGGTGGATAAAGCTTGGGATAATATAGGTCTGATGGAAAGGCATTTCTGGCTGCTCCTGAAGTCCTGTGCTAATGCAGGGATCAAGGGAAATCCTCCTGCTGTAATTCCACTGCTCACCTGTGCCACCTCTGCCATCCTCCAGGTCTGAATTTGTCCCACATCCAATGGTGTTAAAAGGGGTTGTTTGCTGAGGGGACAGAAAGGGAGGGAGGGAGGATGTAACAGTAAACTGTCCGAAATAAAGTGAGGTTTCTGTTATCAAAAAACACAATTCCTGCATTCCTGGACTGTGGAGTAACTCAGAGTGGGGACTCAAGAGCGACCCTTCATGAGAGCATGTCAAAAAATAAAGAAACTTGTGAGGAAAGCAAGGCAAGAAGAAATTCCAGTGGGTATCACACTGCACATGCTCCAGCCTGTTACCCTTGTTTTTTTGTTGGTTTTTTTTTTTTTTTTTTTTTTGTGTGCTTTCTTACTCTGAGCTTCCAAGGTGCTTTATAATCAATGATGGTGTTTAAACCACAGCTGTTAAAAAATCCCCCCCGTGCTGGTAAAACACAGAACTGCTTATTCATTCAGTGCCCTGCAGTTTGTGACAATGTTTGCAAAATGACACGGTTCCCTCATGTGATGGAGGGAGGTGATGTGTGTGTAATAGTGGTCAGTGAAAACACAGCATTACTCATAGGGGAGAAGAACACTTGGCTGTTTGGGGCTGTGCAAACCTTCAGGCTGTGGAAAAAGCCAAACTTTGGGGCTGTTTCCAGGAGAGCGCACGGGGCAGGGTGAGTCAGTACTGCCACTCCAGGGGGACGGGCTGTGGGATCCAGGACAGGGATCTCATGATCCATTTCTTTGTCCCTGAAATGCTTTGCCACGGCCACTCCTGACCCTCCCACGTTGCTCATGAGCCACTTGATAAAACTCAGGGCTGGGCTGATGTCACGGTTTGCTGTGAAAGCTTCAGGTGAGCCCAGTTCGGTGCTGTCCTCACCAGTGCTGGACAAACTGTTTCTTGGTGGGGATGGATGAGGAGTGAGGTCACACTGCAGCATTGGCTCAAGTGAATTTGCCCAAACATGGGATGTTTCTCCTGAAGGGTGGCCACATGTGTGGACAGATGCCCTGTGGCTTTTGGAGTCTGTCCCCAGCTGTGATTTCACCTCGGCCGCTGTTCAAAATCCAGAGCTGTGTTTAGAGAGAGGCCCAGCCCAAGGGATGCTCACATGAACACACTACTGAGTGTTTTGTACAGCTGCTGTAAAGAACTCCATCCCCATTAAAATCCCAAAAAAGCCACCCATAAAAGGATGAGGGGAGCCCTAAAATGAAAACTGGGGGAGATTTTCCTTTGAGTGTGGCATCTCCTGGAGGGCACGAGCAGCCAGAGAGCCCCACCATGGTCTCAACCTCACCCGGATGGTCCCAACCTCACTTGGATCATCCCAGCTTCATCAGGATGTTCCTAACCTCATCTGGATGGTCCTAACCTCACCTGGATGGTCCTAACCTCACCTGGATCATCCCAGCT
>PYHW01009585.1:246726-259100 GCA_013186435.1 Turdus rufiventris
CCCATTTTCCTGGGAGGAACAGAGCCAGTGGAAGCTGAAGGACTGGACAGGAGAATGTTCTGGGCTGAGCCCAGACCTTTTCCAACCAGCCCAGTGCTCCCCACGGGGCTGCCCTTCCTCTTTTCTCCGTGGCACTGCCAGCAACAGGAAAGCCACCAACGTCACCGTGGATTTGCTGCTGTCACGTTCAGCAGCTGGCACAGAGCTCCCTCCCCAGTGGAGCAAGGCTGGGCCAGGTGATTTCTGCAAACTCCATCAAGAAGCCCTTGGCAAAGCCCCATCTCTTCCCTGCTCCCCCTGGTCCCATCCCCAGGCAAAGAAGGCACAGCAAAAAGAAAAACTTTTTGGTTTTAAAGGTCCTGGGCTGCCACAGTGGCAGCACTTGACAGGGCTGCTCTGACATTTGGCTTGCTAATGTCTGAGGAGTTGAGATGAGAACGATTATGGAAATGAGAGACAGGAGTCTGGGACAAATGCTGCTGGATCGCTTCTTATGGGGCATGTTCTCATCTGCAGTCCTTTGTAATTGCAAAAAAATGGGGCCTTGCAGATACCTTGAAGGGACTGGAGACAGACAGATGCATCTCCTCATCAGGAAGTCTGTCTTGATAGGCAGCCAAGATGCGAGGGGAGCGTGCATTATTTGCTATTATCATCACCATCACCATCCCTCACCTCATTTCCCTGGAGATTTGACTCCAGTGGAAATGCATGAAGGGCTGTCCCAGGGCTGCTTGTGTCAACCCTGCTGCCACACAAGTGCTTTGTGCCTAAGGAATGGGTCACACACTGCCCAGAGCCCCCTGAGCACTGCTGGGTTTTATTGCAAGCCAAAATAGAGAAAAAAACTGGGTGAGCTGTGAAACACTTGCAAAGGCTCCACTCAGACACCAACTCCAGCACAGTAAAAGTTGTTTTATTTGTGCCAAAACCAGAATGATGAACTCTGAGCTTTTTTTGCACGCTGCATGTGCAGGAACATGATGTCAACACCTCCGTGCTGCAACAGGAAACAGAAGATAAGACTTGATGAAGCCTCAGCTCTTCCCGAGAACTGACCTGCCACTGGTTTTGTTTTGTTTATGTTGTGTTTTACAAAACCGAGGTTACCAACACAAATAATCTTTTTTGGCAACTTCAGCCTCGCTTTTATTTCCCAGTTTTAGGTGATTGCCAGTACATCTTTTATTTCTAAATACTTGCCTAATTTTGAGAAAGATGTGTGTACACAAATGCTGCACCATCTGCAGTTTGGGCTGCACAGCCACAGCGTGGAAATTCTTGACTGGATGACAAAGAGGAATGAAAAAGAAAATGAAAAATGATGTGCTAGTCATAATTACCAGGCATTCCAGAATATATTTCTGGTGAAGTTATTTGTCCTAAAGATTCATATGCCTGCTTTATAATTGCCAGATGACTATGCAAATACTAGCAGTGACATGACAACAAATGACATCCCCCCACGTATGGAAATGAAGCGAAATCTAAATTTACGAACCACTCATTTTCATTATTCATCTAAGCCTAATCACAAGCACTGGGAAATGTCACTGTAAAATCCAGTGAGGGTTTGGGCTTTTTTTTTTTCTGAACTGAGAATCAGAGGGCTGTTTCTTTGCTCTGACAGCTCACTGAATTTAGCACCCACTGCCCCTGGTGTGCTCTGAGCTGAAATCTGCCTGAGCTGGTGGGGCACTGATGCCTGAGAGCACAGAGTGATGCTCCACGAGGAAAACTGCTCCTGAAAGGAACAGGAGCCGGCACAATGGAGCCACTGATTAAGGAGAACAATCCTGGAGGATTTCCTATTATGCCGAGCTCCAGGAGGAAACAGCGAAGCAGCGCAAAGGAAATGAGTGCATTTGCTCAAAAATGAAAAGGTCAGCCAGCCCCAACTTTTCAGCTTTGATATACACACAACATTCCAACTCCCATTTTTATCGCAGATTATAGCTTCCCAAGGCCCTCAGGAAGTTGACAGAGAGATTGTGAGGTTATTGGGTGGTGTGAGAACGGAACTACCTGTGATTTACAAACTTGTCATTGCAGCACAGCAATGGAGAACAAAGCAACCACCCAACGGTATCCCTTCTGCATCCTCATCTCACAGCTTTAAATAACAGCTGCAGCCAGCAGCAGGGAGATTCAGACTTCCCCCTAAAGCCCTCTGCAAAGGGAGTTTAACAGAATGTAGGCAAAAGCTGGTGAGTGGCAAATCCACACAGATCCTCCCAGATCTCCTTCACATGGACATCACTCCAAGTTAAACAGCAGTGGCTGCAAATACAGAAAAGTCTTTGATGCAAAAACCATGCAGGACTCCTGGGTTCCATCCACAATAACCCATTGCCTCCCCATCACAATTTCATCTCCCCTAAATTTAATTGCCTTATTCATAAAATAGAAACAATAATATTTAACCTTCTCTCGTGGGCCATTGTGAAATGGTGAATATTCACTGCTTGTCTGAAGGAAAACCAAATTATTACTGCTGAACAAATGGACTATTTCTATTAATGCAATAGAGGCAATGGGATTAATGTTATTTCAGTTATGCCTCAGCTTTCTCAGCTTTTGTACAGCTTTGAAAACCAACTCTCAGCTCTTTATGTCTGTTGAAAACAGATGCTGAACTTGTTGATGCAGGTGTAAAAGGGTTTTATGGGATTTTAGCTAAGGAAGGACACAGCACAGAGTGAAACCATGGCACTGCTGAGGTAAATGGGAATACTCACAGCATATAATACAAACCAGCTCCTTGTGCAGCATCTTTTGTATCTCAAGAGCCTCACTGAGACATAACTAAAATACCAAATCTAAAAGGCTTCCAAACACTACCTCAAGACGAGACTGGTAGAACAAAATTTCAGTCCGTGGCACTTGAATGTATAATGAAAAATCCATTAAGTGACTCACTTTTCCTAAGGATAGAAGGCAGCATCCTTATGAGTCAGCTTTCTGCTGAGAAAAAACTCCTGCCTTCAATGGAGCAGGAGCCACACCATTGAAAAGAGCTCAATTATCAGCCATTACACTGTGGGACAGAGTGGGGAACAGGTAATGAAAAGAGCAAAAACATGAAGGACTGAGCTCATGGAGGACCTCTCAGCATTATAAGACTGACCTTTAAATTCAGGGAGGAATGAGAGTTGCATCAATCCATCACCTGCCTGGGAGATTTAGTGCAGACCTCTCACACACATGAGTGCTGTGGCTGCAATGCTAACAAGGGTAGGGTTAAAAGAGGCAGGTGTCTGAATCAACTAAGAGGAAAAAAAAATGAAAAAGAGGTAATGAAATGTACAGAGCATTATCAAAGTTGGATGACTGTAAGGGATGAGCAAACTTTTGTACAGTGTGACAGATAACATCTACAGATAAAGGAACAATCATGTAGAAGAGGAAACGTGTTGAATAATGACAAAAAAAAAAGTGATATGGGTTCTGAAATGATTTAAAGGAAGTTTCTTGCATCTCTCTTTGAGTAAGCGAAGGGAGCACTGCACTAGCAAGGTACATTTTATTTTTCATTTTTCACTTCAGCTCCTAAGTCCTTACTCAAGCAAAACTCCCACTGGAGTCAATTAAATCTTCCTTCTGATTTGAAACAACACAACTAATGCAAGAGAAAGCCTTTCATGCTTTTTCACTTCTCTTGGCTGCCTGGAGTCACCTGCAGCAGTGCAGGGTCCGCATGAATCACAGCACCTCGGACCACACGGCCAAGGAGCCCAGAGTTTTTGGAGGCTGGAATTCTCCATCAGATTAGCTCTACACTAGATTAATTCCATTGCCTTCAGTCAACTTCAGCGTGCTTTTTGTGGGGGTGAGTCAGAGAGTCTGGCCCCCACCTGAGATGATGTTGTCTGTGGCTTTGGACAGGCACTGCGCTGCTTTTTCACGCTTCTCCTCCTCGCCCTGGGCGCTCCTGCCTGGGATGTGCTGCCCACACAAGGCCATGGGGACTGGGACTGCAGCATCACTCAGCAGCAGCACCTTCCCTCATTGATTCCTCAATCATTTCTCAGCTGTGCCACAGATGAGCCATAAATCTTGCTAAAACTGATTTCGCAGCGCGACGAATCTCTGCCGAAATTCTTTACTTCCCCCTTCTCTGGCTTCCCCCAGCGTTTACCATCAGTGGCTCAATCACTTTTGCAATTAACAGCAAGAGGCAACAGAAAATCTTCTCCAGGCACTGCTGCTGGGAAGGAACCTTCCTTTCCAGGGGTTCACTTTCAGCTTCAGCACCAGTTTTGACCAGTTGTTGCTTTCTCTGGGGGATCCACAGCCCCATTACCCCATTTCCCTGCCCTGCCTCACTGGGGACATGGGAACACGTCACTTACGTGAACTTTACGTGGCCCCACGGCACGAGGGGAACACCAGAGGTTCCTCATTTACATAGAGCAGCTCCAGCCGTGACTCATCTCTGCTTTGTCACTGTGACAAGGCTCCTGGTGGCGAGGGCACACGCCGACTCCTCCGTCACTCCCGTGTCCCCAACGTCCAGGCTCTTGCGGAGAGTGGGGAAATAACAAAATGTAAAAGGTGCCCAGGAAATTTCCCTGCAGTGTGGGAAAGCTGAGCTTCTCCTGTTTCATCTCCTGTAGCTTGGTGTCCATCAAATCTCTGTCCTTCTGGAGAATTGTGTGAATTAACATCATGATTTACATCATTTCCCATCCATCAACCAAGGCCAGAGGGCTCCCAGCTCAGGACTGCTGAGAAAATTGGAAGAGGGCTGAGGGATGTTGTCCTGCACCATAAACCAGTGGTTACTCAACTGAGAACATCTTTGTCCAAGTCAGCAACAAGACTACATCTTTGGGATTGGGTATTTGTCTGCTGTGACTCCCCCAACAAGAGTGGATTTCAACCTCTTCAAGCTTTTAAGTTTCAGGCTTAAGGAGTTAATCTCTGTGGACAGCCTATGTCCTGCAGGGAATGAGTTACTGCTCTGATTTATCTCTGGAGGAGACCTTTTCCTGCTCATAGCTTGGAGAGGGAATCTAGGAAAATCAGTTTTATTAGGCTAATGGTAGCTTCAATGACTGACTGTCCTGTAATGAAGTTTTCTTCTTCCTGACGCTGTTCACACCAGCAAAAAAAATTAAATCAACTGATACGGAAAAAGGACATCAGGGAAATTCCATTGAAATAAGTAGAATTGGAAAGTTCTCTTTGTTTTTTGGTTTTGGGTTTTTTTTTGGGTTTGTTTTTTTTTTTTTAATATGGTTGTTCCCATGATGATTTCAGGGAAGAGAGTGAGTGAGTGTGTGAGTAAGAAGATGAGGTAGGGGCAGGGAAATACCAAACACTTTCAGTGCACGCCCTCAAATAGTAAATGAAATTTGAAATCAGTAGAATGGAAACATTTGGGATGAAGAATGGAAGAAAGTGAAACACAAAGGATGAGAGACTCATGTTTCAGTGCTGGAAAAGTCATGATGAGCAGGACAGTCATTTTTACGTGTTTGTTACATCCACTCTACGAAGCCAACCCAAACAGAAGGGGCTAAATATTGAACACTGAACCCAACCCAGTATTCCAAGGTTTATTGCCTGCAGCTCAGAACTGGGATAACCAAAAACTGTGTGCAGATTTCAGAGCCAGCACGGCCAAAGAATTTCCCTGGGCATCACAACTTTGGCAACCAATATTGCAGAATGACAAAACAGGAACTTGAAGAGAACACGATATGGATGTTTTCTAGACCTTCTTCCTCCCAGAACGTCATCCAATGCCTGCAGATTGCATGGCAGGCAATCACAATGTGCCCAGAATTCTGACGTGCTCCCTTCAGTGGCCTCTGACACCAGAGATTGTAGGTACAGACATATTTACACCGTAGGATGCACCAGAGCCAAGCTGCATTAGCATATGGCAGCTAAGATTAATGTTTGGAAGTAGCCCAGTCTCTGAGTCAGACTGATCCTTTCCGTTCATAAACTTTAACGTGCCAGGAAAAAAGTGAAAAAGTCCAATTAAAATAAATCCTGGTTAACTCCACTGCAGGCTTATCATCACAGCGTGAGGAGGACGGGATTTGGTTCTTTCTCCTGTGAGAAGCTTGAGCAAGGAACCATGAACTGTTCTCAGCAGAGCCAGGGTGAAAGGAGTGTTCTTTGGCCAGGGAGAAGTCTGGAGACTGCTGGGCCTGCCTTCCTCTAAAGGCTGGAGGAGTTTTCTGGAAGGGTTTATTTGTTGCTTTGGTTTAGTGATTTCTGATTTTGCACTCTGTTATTTGAAAGGAACCTTTCACTTCATTTCTGACCATCCAGCTCCCCCAGGTACATCTCCTCTTAGCTTCTGCCTAAGCTAAATTTATCCTCACCTCCAAATTCCTCCTCATTCCTGCCTACATGTGTGGTCTGTTAATTCCCTTCTGCTGGGCATTCCCTTCTCCAGCAGCTTCTCTCTTCACTCATTGATATCTTTCCCCCCTCCCTTGCATGCTCTGTGTCTTACAGCACTCTCCTCACCCCCATCTCAAGCCAAGTCACCATTCTGGAGTCTCTGTTTGGCCAAGCAGTGATTGCTGGAGCTGGCCCCAAGGATGGATGTTGGATTGGACCTCAAGGCATCTGGAATTGTCCACCAAAACTAACCCCACTCCAAATCTGAGGCCAGTACTGTTTACAAGGGCGTGGAGTGACAAGGGAATGGCTTCAAACTGAAAGAGAGCAGGGTTTGGTGGGAGATTGGGCAGGAATTGTTCCCTGGAGGGTGGCAAGCCCTGGCACAGGTGCCCAGAGCAGCTGTGGCTGCCCCTGATCCCAGGCAGTGTCCAAGGCCAGGCTGGACATTGGGGCTGGAGCAGCCTGGGACAGTGGAAAGTGTCCCTGCAGACAAAACAAAGCCAGAGACAATGATTTCTGCCTTAATTCATTAGAGGGTTAATAAAACATCTTTATAAAATATTTTTCTTTGGCCACGCCCTGATTTCTGCAACAGATTCTTTAGCACTGACAAAATCTCCCCAATCCACTGACCACCACAGCAGTGCCAAGAGCCTGAGTGAGAACAAGGAAAACACAAGTCTCATTTGCAGCAGAGGCAGCAATTAAAAAACCATATCCTTACTACGAAAAAATTGAAAAAAAAAAAAGGTATGTATTTTTTCTCAGTAATGTCCCATTGGGCTTACTCAGCTCCACAATATCCAGAGGAAATCACTGAGAATGCTGATAAGGCAGCACAGAGGACATGCCAAAAGCAAGTCAGGGAAATGCAGCTCAACATCTCACGCACAGGGCTGGCTCCAGAGGGTCAGAGGATGGGAGAGAACCCACTAAGCTGCAGCAGCAGGACTGGCTGCCCACAGCAGGACTTGGCAAGCCTTCCAAGGAAACTTCCAGAGCCCTGTTTGAGAAATTCCTCCATGTCAAGTTGTTTGGGTTCATGTATTTGTTGCCTGAGGGCCTTTGTAATGGCCTGGCACTGCTGGATCCTCCCATACTGGTTTTGCTGTAAAAAGCTGTTTTCCATGTATTGGGAGAGCTCAGCACAGACCTGAGCTTGCACTTGGTGAGCTCTTCCACAACTGGCAAAGAAGAGAGGTCCCTGTGGATGACCCATTCAGAGAGGTGCTCCTGGATGCAGGCAGAGCATCCCCATCCCTGCTGAGTGCCCAGCGAGAGCCTGCCCGTGCAGCAGCTCTGGGAGAGATCCAAAACAGCACTCAGGCACCAAAGTGCAACTCCTGCAGACTGCTGGCGCCTGTGCTGGTGAGAGCAGCCCAGAAAGCTGTGCCTGCCTTCCCAGGCTACGTCAGATGCTCTCAGTGCCCACAGCTCCTGGGGAACGCTCCCCGAGGCGCCGCGGGGTCTGGCGCCTTTTCGTGCCCCCCTGCTCTGGGTGGGCTCCGCTCCCTCCCTGCCTCCTCAGCCAGAAATCAGGTGGGGCTTTTGTCAGGAAGACCTTCAGGACCTGATTTCCCAGGCATGATGTAACCAGCAGAAGGGAGCTCTCAGGGGTATTTAGGTATTTAACATCAGTGACTCAGGGACCCCTCCTCCAGTATCCAACAGTCACCGTTCCCAAGGGAAAAGCCCAAATCCAACACCAGAAATTCTGCACTTCTGCTCACACAGTGGCTCAGCATGCAGAGCACATTTCTCCCTTCCCTTCATGGCCTCAGGTTTCTCACAGCACTCTGTTCAAAGGTCCAGGTCCATCTTCCAGGGAAGGGCTCTCCAGCACTGGGTGAGTATTTCAAGCAGTATTTAAGGCTCATGTCCCAGGTGTATTTTCACTGACAAGACTAATTTAGATGTCGATGCCAAATGTGCTACCTAACCCCAGAAGCCAACACTTTGTGGTCTGTATGAGTTTCACAGGGAGGTATTCAGAGGTCCCCTTCTCCTGAGTATTTCCCACTGGCTGATGAAGGAATCTCACCAGTACAGGCTGTGGGCACACGAGTCCTTCAAGTCCTGGTCCTGAACTGTTCCTCTACAGGGTAAAGAGAATTCGAGGCATTTAACTCACTAGAGAGCATTACACCTTTGAGAAGCAGGTTCTAATCCTCAACTCTCCTCTGCTGTTAATCCCAAATCTCCTTGAGATCTTAGCGTTCAAAGTCCTCTATCTGGCAGGATTTCACCCTAGTTAACTGTTAACTTGCATCTCCCTATGGCCATGACCTTCGGTCAGGTGTTTGCAGCCTCCTGAACTCCACAGGTGTGCTGTAATAAGCATGAGGTAAGCCTGCATAGGGACTGCAACTTCCTTGTGGCATTAATTTCCACAGTGGAAAAAAAAATAAAATAGAAAGAAATGTTCTACTTGCTGCAACTCTCCCAAAACATGCCAGGAAAAACAGGCTTGAAAACAGGCAGTATTAAAAGCAGGGTAAATTTTCTAGGGGCTTTAGGAGTGGCAGATTCCCCTTAGCATTTGCCCACTGTCCCAGGACAAGGGTGAGGCCCTGTGGCTGCATAGACCCCGTTCTCCACACTTACACATCAGTTATACCCATCCCTGTGACTGAAAAATAATCAGATTATTCCTTCTGCCTATTGAGCGGGAAGAAGAGGTTGTTGTTATGTCTTCTTAAGGAAAAAGCTTAGCTATTCAATAAAGAAGGAACTTACACAGTAAATTCAGTAGATACTCATTTATTCTACTGTGTATTTTAAATCCAATCTCACAAAAATAGATGGGCAGCATTACATATGCGGTAATGATAAACAAACCACACTGCAACAAGATTTTAAGACAACATTAAAAGCTTGCTTTTTGTTCCCTGGAATTTGGGAAGTACTGCCAACACGTAGCTTACCCAAATCCTAAGAGGAAGGGCTGAACTTTCATTACTGATTATACTTAGCACAGCACTTGTATTTGAATTCTTCACCTTCACGCGCATCCTGTTCCTTCAGCAAGATTTCCTCACACGCTGTTATTTATATTTTGAAAATGCTTTATAACATTTTTTTTTTCTCTTCATTCTCTGCAATGTTTTTTCCTTTTCCTGAACGGCAGTTGTGCTCCAGGACACACCCTGCAGAAACACAACACATAATCGGGGGCACACGCCCTGCAGAGCAATGCGCTCACTCCATTCCCAGCCCACCCTGCCACACCAAAATGTGAATAAAAGCACCGGGGGAAACGGCCTGGAGTGGGCCTTGCCACACAACATCCCAAACAAAAACCACGGGGCAGCTTTTGGTTGTGTTTTTACACACCTCTGCAGCAGAAGGGGCGTAAGTGAATAAGCACTGCACCTTGCTAAGAGTCACTGTGCATTCCCCATGGATGAACGGACCTAATTGAGCCAGGGGATGAGTGTGTGTACCCAGCTTTACCTTTGGCAAACAATGCTGCTCATGACCCAGTCACAGCTCCCAATGCAAGAGCTGTGGCAGGAGCCAGAGGCTAAAATAAAACTCAGCCATGTGTGAGGAATCACAAAGAGAACAAAAAAGGAAATCGTGTCCATGAGTGTTACAGGATGTTAGATCAGCCCGTGCTGAACAGGTAAGGATTGAGGTTACACTTCTCTGGGAAAGAGAAAACTTTGAGATTACAAAATGGACATAAGTAAAATTCATAGAATCATGGAATATGCTGAGTTGGAAGGGATGGTCCAGGTTCAAATCCTGGCACTGCACAGACCCCCCCAAAATCCCAGCCTGGGCATCCCTGGAGCGGTGTCCAAACAGTCCTGGAGCTCTGGCATTCCCTGGGGAGCCTGCCCAGCACTCTCTGGGGGAAGAACCTTTCCCAAAATCTACCCTAAACCTCTCCTGACACAGCTCCAGCCCTTCCCTGGGTGCTGTCACAGTCACAGGGAGCAGAGATCAGAGTTGCCCCTCTGGAGGAAATTCCAAGAGCCCTCCCCTCAGTCTCCTCAAGGCTGAATTAGCAAGGATTAATATAAACTCTATAAATTAACTTTATTCATGTGAAGTCAAAAGGGAGATGAAAAATACCCAAGAAACCTGTACATTAATCATTTTACCTGCATAAACAAATTTATTAAATAAATAACCAAGAAGATGACTCAAATAAAGCACTTTTCAGCCACTTTTTTTTTTTTTTTTTCCATAGGAAGGAGGTACCAGTTGTGTTGTTGTGAGGCATTAGTCAGGCATTCAGATAGACTCATCCATGATCTGATTTGTCTGTAAGAAAGTGATCTGGAATGAGGAAAATGCTCTTTTATGCAAGAGGAATCATGAACACGAATTAGGACTGAAGGGATTTGTTTGCTAATTTAGAACTGAAGCTGATCTTACTCTGTAGTCTTAGGTGAGTCAATTCATCCTCCTGCTTCGGTTTCTTGGTTGTTAAAGAGGTCTGAAAATATTGGTTTACTGGTTTCAGAGTAGCAGTTTGGCTCAATGAACGTTCCCAAAGCAATTTGAAGAGAAATGATAGTTTTATGTCTACTGTTATCAGAAGGTTGGTTTATTGCTCCCATGGAAAAGAAGGTTAAATTTTCCATCAGCTGTCATCAGTTTGCTCATTCAAGTTCTGATGGTGGGACAACCACCTCAGATAAACCCCTTGCTTTTGGTTCCCATTCTAACCCACACCATGAGCTCAGCTGCCGCACCCAGCTGGACCGGGGACAAATTCCTGTTCTTATCTCCAGCTCGATAGAAGCCTTATGTAATTAAACAACATTGTGACGAGGGTCTTATCTCAGGGCATTAACTTCTTCTTCCCTTGGCAAGGATGTGAGAGAGCTGGACCCAAGTGCAAAGCTGCTCTGAGCCCATTGCCTTCTCCAGTTTGACCTTTTAGTGGAAAATAAAATCCCAACAACGTGAGCTCTGCCTGCGCTGCATTCTCGAGACTTGTGCCTGCAGGAGGAGAACTCAAGGCCACCTCCAGATTTATCTACTGTACAAGTGAAGAGCTTTTGTAAACCCTTCAGCACTCTCCTGGCTCCTGAGAGAGCTGATGCCTCTGCACAAGACAGTTAATAACAGCTAATGATGTGGGGGCCTTGCCAGGAGCACTTGGTTGTGTAACCACCTCGACAGGCACTGTTTGTTTTGGTTTTTTCCACTACGATCGTCCCCCCTGGCTATGGCTGTGCAATCACTTGACCTCATGAGAGATGAGAATTGTCTCATTAATTGTTGCTCAGTTTTGGAGCACAATGCAAAGTGCAGCAGGATTTCGTGGCTGATCTGTTAGCAATCTGCTGAATATGCTTGCACAGTGCAGTCGGATAGTTTAGGTGTCTGAGATGGAGGAAAAAAGAAACAAAAAAACAATTAGGTATTTTTATCTATTCCCTAGGGGCTCCTGGGGGATAATGCTGTGTTACCTCATACTTGGGATTCCTCCAGTTTAGTTTTTCATGTTCCCAGCATGAATTATTATCCCTTTCTTTGAATGAAAATGGTATCGATTAACAGCTCTGACTCTTCAGTTTTTTCCCCTGCTTGTTTCAATCTGAATTTCTTATTTTTTTTTTTAACAGGTATGGGCCTAGTTTCTGTGTGAAAGGGAAAAAAATGGAAATATGTGCATCTCTAAGTAAAGAAATTATGACAGCAGGAGGAAGAAAGGTACAGAATAAATTAGAAATGCAATATACTGCATAATCAGACTGCTGTCATTTTGCTTTTTCTCTTGCCCTGCTTTTAGACTTTAAAGGCAAGAATAGTTCTATTTTGTTCCTGCAGTGCAGTCTAACCTGCACTGCACGTGAGTGACAGTGATTCTGAACACAGCAGCAGTCACACTGCCTGCAGCAAAACATCCCTGAGGGATGCTGAGCTGGTGACACAATTTTGGGGATGCTGCATGGAGCAGGACAGCATCAGCCTCGTGCACTGCACTGAACCTGCCAGGGCTGCAGCCAGAAAAAGGCATGCAGGTAAATGGAAAGACTGGGGAAATG
>PYHW01009585.1:260980-276249 GCA_013186435.1 Turdus rufiventris
ACTGCACTTTAGGGCATCTTTCCTTACAGTGGGGTTCACTGCAGTTTTAGGGTATCATTCCTTAGAGTGGGGTTCACTGCAGCTTTAGAGCATCTTTCCTTAGAGTGGGGTTCACTGCAGCTTTAGGGCGTTGCTCCTTACAGCGGGGTTCACTGCAGCTTTAGAGCATCTTTCTTTACAGTGGGGTTCACAGCAGCTTTAGGAGAACACAGTGGGGCTCCCACAGTGGCTTTAGGGGTCACTCTTTAGGGTGGAGCTCCCAGAGCATCTTTAAGGGGTCGCTCTGTGCAGCAGGGCTCCGTGTGCCAAAGCTGTGCCACGTGTCCGATGGCTGGGAGCCAACATCAACATCTCCACCCTTGGTTTTGCCATTTTCAGCAGGTGCAAGTTGTAGGATTTGGCCTTTCTGTGCAGCTCCTGCATCCCCTGGGCCGTGTCAGGTACCAAAGCAGAAGTGAAAAAGACCCCTCTGACTTCACTGGAGCCAAAATAGCAACTGTGGGTTCATTTTCTTTCTTTGAGCTGTTCTTGAACCAGCCATTTGCACCTTTCCAAGTTCAGAGATGCCAAGGGGAAGTTGCACACATGACTTTCCTCATCCAGATTTTACTACAATATAAATATTACAATCAAATACACACACATTTTGGGCAATATACAATTCATTACAGTCCTTTCCATGCAGGATCATCTTGACCCCTACATGTGCACCCCCTTGAGATGGGAAGTGGTGATAGTGCAGTGCTTTAGTTCTCCCAAACAAAAAGTTGTGCATTATATTTTTACTGTAATTCTAAACCAGGCCTCTCATTTATACAGGCTAACAGGATCTTGTGTGATCCATGGGGCATTGTTGAACATGGAGGCAGTTGCTTCTGAATGAAAACTTGCTGAAGCTGGAAACAGCATCTGCTGGATCATGTGGGATCCGGGGCCCAGAGCCTCGTTTCTGCTTTTGTGTAAAATTTCATAGAAAAATTCTTCTTTGGAGACATTCTGCCAGCTGCGAATCCCATTGCCATCCATTTTCAGACTCCTAAAATGCATGAACAATGAGAGATCCTGGGCTGTGGCTGTCACTTTGTAATAGCAGATAAAGAAAATGTTATTTCTGATGTCTTTGAAAATGTAATTTCTGTTGGGTCTCAGAATGTGCGTGTGGAAACACTGGCTCACCAAGAGCGTAGTCATCTTAAGAGACAGCACTAGTGCTTCACTTTGGAATGGAACAAAGATGTTCAGTAAAAGCTGAATTGCAGGGTTTGTGTTAATGAGTTATAAAAACAGAGGCATCAGTTCAGATCTGCATTTTAAACATTCACAGTTGCAAATAACTCCTTTGTCATTCAGAGTGGAGGATTAGAAATAGACACTTCAAAGCTCTTCCTCAAATAACATAAGCTCCCTGAACTTCAGCTCTTCTGCAAGGATGAATTTTTCAAAAGCTGCCATTGATAACAGGAATTTCATATTTAAAGTACAGAGGAGCTATTGTCAGGTGCAGCAAGCCAATTTCCTGTTTTAGAAGTGTGAACAGAGTTCAGGACCAAAAGGTTTGCAAAGGTTAGAGCCCTTTTTAGCAGTTGTGGGTTTTGTTCATAGTGCAGGCAGCGGAGCAAAATCTGCTAAGGCTGGAACATTTTACTGTTGTAGGTGAAGTATGATGCATATGTTAAGAAAAAAATAATACAGGTACTTCCTGACAACTCTACAATACAAGGCTCTTGGAGAAATAAGGTCACCACCTTGAGTAAGTTTCTGAATGAAGAAATGACATTTTTACCGTGTGAATGGCAAGGTTTTTCTCTCAAAGGTTTCAGCTGGATGTTGTTGGTACCCTGTGTTTTACATCCCTGTGGATGACTAGAGGTTTGCATTGTTGAGAAACTTTTAGAAGTGTCCCAGCAGAACTTTTAGAGTCCAAAACTCCATGTGGAAATTCCATTCTGGAGGCCACACATTTCACCTTGCATCTGAAGGAATTCTGTCCTTAGCTGCTCTGCCAAGGACGTTTGGGAAAGCAAGGTTTTGTTGTTTTTGTATCCTCCCCTTTCTTAGAGCTTTATTTTTGGTATTTTAGGGTGGCAGGATGTTGACAGCTGGCACCAGATGGAAGTTCAGGCTTTGAGCTCTGTTTCCACACAAAGTAGCTCTAAGGGGAATAGGTTCCCCAAACCTTATCTGGAAATGATGGAGACACAAATGACAAGTAATTAAAACAGCTCAGGACCAAAAATATCTCTGTTCTTCACCAATTAAAAAATTTACTTCCATGGGACTTAATCTCTTCGCTCTGTCTTAAACTCAGGTAGATTGAAAAACCAAAATTGTTTAAACATATTTCTTGGAATTTGTCTCCATCAGTCAGTCTGATGTGGAAGTAGCTTGGTTTGTTACCTGTACTTTTTTGTACAATTTTTTTTTCTGTAGGATTTCTGTTTTCTTGTCTTAATCAGTGGTTCCCTTTCCTAATACAAATTGCATTTAATTCATAAATAAACCAATATTTTCACAGTAATCTCACATGAATAATAATGATTCTATCTCGAGTATCTTTAGAGTTTTAATAATACTCAGTGTTTACCTAATGCTTTTCATTTTTCAAAGCATTTCACTCAGATTAATCCCCCCAGTCCTGCTGTGATGTTGGTACAGAACCAAATTTTCAGCTTCCAGATTGGAGCCTTCAGTACAGGTCTGTTCAGTGCCTGTCACAAGGCACCAGCCCTCCTACAGAACTGCTAAATCAGTTTGTATTTCCAGAAGGCCTGGTTCTTTCCTATTTTTTAACACCCATTTGGCTGAAAGAGTGAGACAGATTTTTCCCTTCTTGCCCTGCTGGTTTTAGGACTTGAAGCAGCAAAGCAGCTTTGTCTGTGTTTGATTGGGGATTTTGAGTTCTCTCACTGGAGCTCAAGGGGTATTTCCTCTTGGAGCCTTTAAGATCTGGTGTCACCTGCACGCTTGCAGCTTCTGAGGGTGGTTCAAATCATAATTAGATTAAACTCTAAGCCTGGGTCATCTTGAGTGGTGATTGTGAGCTAGCCAGAAGGGTTCCCACATGTGTGATCCCCTTAGCAGGAGGCTGAGCTGGTGTCAGGGGTTGAGAATGGCACCAATAAAAATGAGAATTACAGGTGGAAAAATGAAGTGGCTCCCTCGCAGTGGAGGTGAACGTGCTGGAGAGAAGCATTGCTGCAATTTCTCTGGGCTCTGGTGGATTTTCTTTGCACCTGCCTGTTTGCATGGAAGAGTTACTGGGGGAGTTGTAAGAGATTGAAACTTCTGAACTATCTTAATCACTTCAGTTACACTGAGAAAAACTAAAATAGACCACTCTGAAATCAAGTTTTTATTCTAATTTTGGGAAATTCACAGTTGTGCCCTGACCAGGTGTTTGGCATAGAGTGGCAAATACCTGTGAATCTTTATTTTTATGTGTAACTGTGAAATTCAGAATTTATTTCCCATAATTAATCATTGTGATGTTTTCATTCGGGTTTTTTAATTGTTCCTTGTTTGGTTTTGGGGTTTGGTTGTTTTTTTTTCACAGTGTGATAACCTGTATGAAGTAACAATGTGCTGCACCTGGATTTTAGAGGTCATGGGAAAGGAGCCAGGCTTAAAAAAGATTTAGATTTAAATGCTGATCTAGAGTGGAAGGCAAAAACTCTTCTTCCATCTGCACAGTAGGACAGGCCCCCACTGTCAGCTGTTCTTTGGCATGTCTGTGAGAAATGATATTTTAGTGTGGGTGTGCTGATTCAGACCTATGGATCATTTTTATTGTTTTGGGGCACAGGCAGGTCTTCGCTTTAGTTCCTGAAGGTTTTTTTTTTTTAAATCAGATTGTTCAGTCTTAACCAAAGCTGACACACTCCAACCTTTCTGCTCTTAGCAAAGGGAATATGTTTGGTTTTAAATTAGACCTAAGAGTTGTGATAGTGAATAGAAAAACTGATGCTCAGACGTGTGACCTGGCACAGTTGTGAAATCAATTCCTGACCAAAAGAAAAATGGGGGGACCATGAAACACAGTTCTGTTCCTTTTCTGACGGCTGGAGACTCAAACCAAGCCTTAAGCTCACAATGAATGAGAAGGTGTCTGAGGGGTGCTTAGTTTGGAAAAGATTTTTCTCCATAGACTCAAAATCACCAAAAATCTGATTTGTGGTCATGAATCTGGTCAGGAATCGATTTCATAACTGTGCCAGGTCACAAGTGTGAGCATCTGTCTGTCTATTCTCTATTCCCCATCACAACTCTTAGGTCTAATTTAAACCCAAACATACTCCCTTTGCTAAGAGCAGGAAAACTGCTATGATTTTATCCAAAATATTAATTTATGTGATTGAGCTGGTAGCCATCACTTCCTAAATTAATGTCTACAGCTGTAGCACAGCTCTGATTTGAGTAATTACAGTTTTATAGAATCACAGAATATTCTCTGTTGGAAGGAACCCACAAGGATCATCGAGTCCAACCTCATAAATTTGGCATTTTGAGCAGCGTGCTGACAAACTGAGCTCATTTCAGCAGCAACTGCATTTCCATCCCCACCTGCAGCCACGTCTGGGAGCCTGCTCCAGTTCACATTGAGCAATGCCACTGGTAAACAACCCTTCCAAGTGGGATTGCTGCCACTTTACGTAATGGCCAACGTGGGTTTGGGTGCCAGGCAGTGCCATGACTAACTTTGGCTCAACAATAGCCCTTTGAGGGCACCTGAGAAATTATTCTGCAGTCACAGCAGTCAGATGGGCAAGCAGGGCTGTACAGACAGTCTGTTGATGTTTGTGCCACAAATAACTGATTATACATGGTGTGCATGTATGTAAATATTTCTTTCTAAGTCGCCCCAGTGCATCATTTCTCTCAAAATATCATCACAGTGGAGATTTTTTTTCCTGAGTAAGTAGGGAAATATTAAGGTCTGGCTTTGTAGGAAAGTTTTGCATTGTTCCTTCTGAAGTTTAACTGTCCTCCTTTGTTCAGTCCTGGGTGACACAGATGCTTCCTTCATGCCATCATAGTTCATTGGTGTGAAAAAGACTGAATCACACTGTAAACAGAGCTGAAGCAATGCCACCAGCCTGGCCTGGGAGCTGTGCACCTCGTTCAGCTTGTATTTTGGAGTGTGCTGGTGTATTTTTTAGGCATGTAGTTCAAATGGTGGAGGTGGTGAGGAAAGAATAGCCTTGCAATGAAAAAAAGAAGTGGAGAATCATCTGTTTTTCTTGTCTCCTGTCCAAGCACAAGCCCTGAAGTGATGTCTAGGTATTCCTATGCAGAGCCAGCTGCTCTCGAAATGGAAAACTTGGTCAGCCAAAAAAATTAACCACAGCCTTGCCACAATCTACAACAGCTTCCTTATGCTGAAATGCCTGAGTATTTTAGTAGTAAATCTTCTTTATTCTGAAATGTCTGAGTATTTCTGTAATAATCATGGCAGACACACACACAAGATGTAGTTGGCCAGTGCAGCTGACTGTTGGAATTGTGTGTGTTTGGATGTTTGCTTTCCTGTTTGGTTTTTTTTTTTTTTTTTTGAAGGATTTTTCCAAATGAGATGTATTTATTTTAATTCAGAGAAGCCAGAAAGATTGGCATGTAATAGAAGAGCCTTCAAAACGCTGTGTTAAAATGTGCAGGCCTGTCTTGCTGCTGACAGGATTTCAGGAGGTCATGATTCCTTAGTGTTTATTGAACAATTATATCCTAAAGCAGATCACCTAGCTTCCAAATTGGGCCTCTCTGTAGAGCACAGTAATATAAATGTGACTTTGTTTTCTGATAAAGGTGAAGTCTTCAAGCCTTGCTTGGATTCTGTGTCATTCTAAATAAAAAGTGACCCAACTGCTCTGAAATCTGAACGTGGCTGCTGCATTATAACAGGTTATATTTGGACCAAAAACCAGTGGCAACCCTGCAAGTTGCAGCTCTTGAATCTCTATTAGTTATGTTTTTTTAGTGGGCATCCATACAGATATTTCTTGGAAATTGTATCAAACCAGGAACTTGACTTGGAAGCCAGGCAATGCAGAACAGTTGTATTTGCCTGTAGGTAACACACTTAATAAAAACCAGAAATTCTTCTTGGGTTGGAATTGAAATGGGAGAACCTGAGCTGGTCACTGCAGAGTTCCTGATATTCTGGAAAAGTACAATATATTTTAATCCCTTGTATGGGATAGGAGTTTCTCTTACTGATGTGGAGAAAGCTCTCTCTGCAGTAGGTGTGGATTGGCCTGTGTGCTTTTGAGGGAAGCCTTATGAATATGGAGTTGTTTTTTCACATAACCCTCTCACCCCCCTTTTTTTTTCTTTTAATTCCCCAGGTGTTACATTTCTTCCTGCTCTTTTGTACCAATCTGATTTTTGTGCTGAACAAGTGTAGCTGAGACTTTAACCAGAAAACAGCTTCCCCAAATCAAACCTGCACATTTCTGATGCTAAAATAGTTCTTCCCAGATCTTTTTTCAAGGTGTTGAGCAGTGATGGCAGCAGCAGAGGTTTAATGTTTTGTGATTCCTGGAAGATTGTGGTACAGCTCTTTTTTTTTTCCATGGCTCTCTATGGTTGTGTGCAGGTAAATCCTTGGAAATCACAGTCCAGCTTTCAATTTTGCTCAACATCTGCTGCAGATTTTGTTTGTTTGTGGGAAAGGAATGTGGCAGGAGGTTGAGAACCCAGAGCTGGCAGCTGCCCCATTGGGAAAAGGAGAAATGTTCAGGACCAAGGGGATCGTGAAGTGATCTGGGATGTGCTGGGGAGTGCAGGAGCAAGAATGTCTGAGCTGCAGGCTCTGTTCCAGGAAGGGTTACAGCTTATGGCATTCACATATCGGAACAATCTGCTTGGTTTGGGGAGCAGCCATACACGTTTAATGCTCTTCCCCATTCTCTCTGTTCTCCAGAAAATGCTGCTCCCACTCAGGAGTGCAATGGCTCTCACAGTCCAGCAAAGGGCTGGATCCCTTTAAATACCAGTCCCCTTACTTGAACATTTTTTCTTCGTGACACTTTTCTCCTGTTTTGATAGAGCACAGTGTAATTTGCTCGCTTTATTAAAAATACATTTCTCTTCCATCCTTCATTTTGACACCTGCTTCACTGCCTAAAAGGAAATAAAATGCTTGCTGGCAAGACTCCACCTTTGAGTATTTGAGATTATATTTTCCTCCTCCTCCTCCTAATTGCCTTTGGAATGTGTTTGAGCCTCACATTTTATTTTGAAGGAAAAAGAAAAGTGATGTACCGCTTCCTGTCTTCCATCCTTCACTGTCACCTAAAATAGTTGCACTTTTGGCATATTGCAGCAATACAATTGCTTCGTGTACTCCTGAGAGAACAAGCTTGATATACACAGGAAGAATAAACCCACAGAATTTGGCACATGCTTGACAAAAAGGTGTTCTGCTGGACAGCACAGTAGAACCCCAGAGCGGGCAGAAGGGAGGAAGAAAAGAGAACTGGCTCTTTGGAAAGGAATCAGTCTAAGGGG
This sequence comes from Turdus rufiventris, assembly GCA_013186435.1. Classification (NCBI taxonomy): domain Eukaryota; kingdom Metazoa; phylum Chordata; class Aves; order Passeriformes; family Turdidae; genus Turdus; species Turdus rufiventris. The sequence goes on from PYHW01009585.1 coordinate 268,484, forward strand.
GAGCAGAATGTATGAATTTTCATGCTTTTTTTTTTTTTTCCAGCAGCTGCTGTGAGGATTGAGAGTGTTTTGTCCTAGAAATAAATGGGTTTGTTTTTCTGTCCCTATGCAGATCCTGTACCTGCTAAGTAACCAGATGACATAATGTGCTCAGGCTGGTGCCTCCCAGGTTCTCTCAGCCCCTTTCCCTAAATGTCCACTTACCCAAAGGCTGGATTATATAATTAATGACAGTCCTCCTGGCTTAACCTTGTTTTCTTGTTCTCAGTACTCCTCCTTGTTTCAGACACTTCCTCTGTTAGTTTCATTATGTTCTTGCAGCTAGAATTAAGAGGGAGGAGCTGGCTGGCAAGGAAACCTATTCCTGCATTTCACTCCTGGGTTTGTAAGCGTGGGGAGTCAGCGGGTCAGGAAAAAGAACCCTGTTTGCTTTGAAAACTTGGTGTGATGTGAGTGAGAAGTCACTCATGCAGCATTTGAAAAATTGCAGTCTTCACCTGCTTAATAAAATGGTTTCAAAACCATCAGCCCTTCCACCTCCCTGTCTGGTCCTTCTCATATCAGAGGGTAAATTAGGATTAAACATTTCCCGATGTAATTCTGAAGCCCTGAGAGTTAGTCGGTGAAGCTCAGGTTGTGCAGAGTTTGTGTTAATGTCCCATTGTGTGTAAATAGGGACTGGCTGATTGCTTAATGGTGTGTGTGTTCTCTGCTGTGTTAATCTTATAAAATGTGTTAATTACTGCTTGGTATTTACAAGTATCTTATTGCTCCGGCTTTGGTTGTGTATTTGCATCTCCAGCTCACACTCAGGGCCAGGCTTTGGTGTTTGTGTATTCCAGGTTTATTTTCTGTGTGAAACTGCGATTAGCAGGATCCCTTATCTTACTCTGCACATGCTTCAAAGTTTGTGTCTCAATTCACAAAACCATCAAGCCTGGTCACAAACTGCTCTCCAGGCACAGCCCTGAACCAAGCTGGGTTCTTGCAGAGCACATCCAGTTTGTTTTCCTAAAGCCACCTTCCTGCTGCTTTCCTTGTACAGACCTTCAAAGAATCAGAGAGTCACAAAATGTTCTGAGCTGAAGGGACCCACAGGGGTCATTGATCCAGCTCCTGGCCCTGCACAGACACCCCAACAATCCCATCTTGTGCATTCCAAGCTCTCCTGGACAGCCTTGATCAGTGCCCCACGACCCTCTGGAGAAAGAACCTTTTCCTAATATCCAGCCTAAAATCCCCCCAGCCATTCCTTCAGGCAGAACTTGGAGTTCTATTTCAACTTTGCTAGTTTAGCTTCAGATATTTGCAGTTTTCCCATCTGTTCCCACGTGCTGGAGGGAAAGGTGGGCAGATGTTGCCAGGTGCTGCTGTGCAGAATGAAGGAGCTGAAGAAGAAAGGTTTAATTGAGTGGAGCAGGAATGACAGAGTGAGTCACAACAAACTCAGGTCTGTTGGCTCCCACTACTCATCCCATCCCCGGGATCTCAGCCTGGGTCTGCCAGAGCTGTCCTGAGCTGCTCTCTGCACATCATGTTCTCATCTGCCAGCAGACAGGAAACATAGAAATGTCGTCTAAACAAGGAATTAGCAGAATGAAGGGCTTAAAAGTCGGTAGTTCCTATTTTCTGTCCCTGCTGCTGACTTCCTACCATTGTTTTCCCATTCATTTAAACAGATTTCACCTACTTGGTTGGAAGAGTGATTGATTTTATTGTCTGTGCTGGGTTGTAGGAGCTAAGTGTTCTTGTAGAGTTGTCAGAACATTTATCTTTGGGTGGGAAGAAAAACAGAATTAAATCTTGAACTAATATTTCTCAATGAAAATAGAAAAAAATAATGCTTTCTTGTAAAATAAGGTGTTAGAATAAGGTAGCTCTACTTCTTCATTTTTTAGAATGAATTTACTGTGTGTAGCTAGGTTTGTGGAGCAGAACTGGAGATTTTTGCCCAGTACAGCAAAAGACCACAGGAATTGAAAATGCAGAGGGCACTGGAACTCACCACTTTTTTAGTGTCAAGTAAGAGAAGCTTTGCTTTTAAAGGCCAGGCTTTGATGCTTCCTCAATTAAAGCCCATCCTTTCCTAGTTCACAGACTTGCTCCAAAATGTTGGTCAAGCCAGGTCTGACTTTTTGTTTTTTTTTTCTGTCAAGCACCTGGGGAACATAATCCAGCCCAGGGCATTGCTGAACCTGTGTCCCTTGCCTTGCCTTCTTCTTATTCCCCTCCTCAGCAGTCTGGTGATGCTCAGCCCCTCTCAGGGTCACTGAGTAGAAGGGAATTGTGTCCTGCTCCTGCTTTTTCTATGTTCCAGATCCCAGCTGTTCTCCAGAGCCATCTTTACTGTTTTACATCACATATTCTGTCCTTAGGCACATGGAATGGGATAAATGATAGTTCAGGCCATCTCTGCACACCCCGGCTGTTGCACTGCTGAATAAGAGCAATTTAACAACTAAAGAGGTTAATGTTTTTATCTCTGATCCTGGGCACAGGAGTTCTAGGGATGGTTTCAACTAATGTGAGCAGTAAAACTCCCCCCAACTACTTCAGACAGGCATCTGGGATTTTATTTTTATTTTTATGTGGATGGTATTTTGCTAATCAAAGGAGCGCTGTGTGTGCAAACCTGACACAGCTGTGCTGTTTGTTCTACCTCTGTATTTCCCTCAGCTTGAGCTGTCACATTGAAAGCTAAATTGGTGGCTTTAGATTTATCCATTTTACAGAAGTAAAAGCTTTGCTTTTCAGGATCTTACCACGAGTGTCTGATGTGCTTTGTAGGAGGGAGGGAAGCCAGAAAAGCGTGTTCTGATAGAAGTACCTGCCTGCTTTGGTGGAGTGAGACTGTGTCTAAGCCTGCTTGGTTTTATTTGGAGCTGAATATCTCTGAAGAGGTTAAAAGCCACCTGATGGCTTGTGGACCTCACCTGGTGTGCTTGGGCTCCTGGTGTCCAGCAGCTTTGTTGACAGAGCTGCAATGAATTGTCCCAAAGTCATTGTTTGGGAGCAGTGACCCAAGGAAACAGAGGAACTGCCTGTTAAACAACTTGGAAACGCTTAGCTAAGTGATTGGATTTTTTATATAAATTTTTTTTCAGAAACCCTGCAGTATTCTCTGTGCCACCTCTATGCCATTTTTTTCTATCCCCATCTATTTTTTTTTTAAATCTATCTCAAGAGATCAAGTCTGGGGACAGCAGTTTCACAGGATGGGTCAGGCTGGAAGGGACAACAGAGGGTCACTGGTGCCACATCCCTGCTCCAGCAGGGCCACCCCAAAGCACAGGGCACAGCAGTGTGCCCAGACTGGTCTGGATTATGTTCAGCCTTTCCTGAGGTGCTCCAAGCCCTTCCTCACCTCTGCAGCCTCTGCTGGATCTGCTCCAGGAACATCCATTCCTGATCTAGAAGCTGCAGCCTGAGAATCTGGTTTACTTTGTTAAACCATTTATTTCCTTCCCTTATTTCCATTTTAGATGCTGGGGAGAGGGCTGGGAATGCCATCCCTGGCTGATCACAGAACCCACCGTGCCAGGTTTTCTCTTGGGCATCTCTAATTCTCAGGCTTTGCTGAGATGACCAGAGAAGCTGTCAGAGAAGCCAGCAGAGCACACAGACAGAAATGTCCTTGTCACTGAGCAGCATGCCTCTGCTGGGAAGGTTTCTCTAGAAATACCACTGGGGATTAAAGCCAGGGCGTTTCCATTTGTGTCTCCAGCCTGAATGATCCTGCTCTGACAGCAGGCAGAGCTTCCTTTTCATACCTTGAATTCACATGGAAAATAACCAATATGCCCTGGGTTTTTTCCTCCCCTTCTGTCTCCAAAGCTGCATTGATTTGGGGAAGGGAAGCTTGTGAGACAGGCTGGTTAAACTCTGATCTCCCCTTTGTCCCACCAACCTCCTCTGAAGTGTTCCTGGAGAGAGAAAATGGAACCTGTTTGTGCACAGTCATCTTTGAATGTCAGATGGACTTAATCCAAGTTATATTTACCATGACTAAGTTTCTCTCTGCTTCCCATGCCCTCCTAAAAAATGATGAAGTGTTTTATGCAAAGTGGATTCTCAGCTGTAATTGGGATCTCTGCTAAGAGCCTTAATAGTAGCAGCCACTGAATGAATCATAATCCATCAACTCTTCCTCTAGGAAAGGGTCTTGCAGAGGTGGGAGCAGCAGGAGTATGAGGAAAGAAAGCTGTGTGGTGGGATGGGGGGAGACTCTTCAGAACCATCGTTCTAGCTCATTTCATGTGAACTCAGATGTGTTTCCTGAAGTGGGGCTGAGGTTGCTCATTCTCTTCTTGCTTCACACCTGCCTTGGTTTCCTGAATTGCAGCTCTTCTGTCATGAAATCAAACTTCAAAACAGACCCAGTTATACAAACCTTGTGGGAAGAGCTGGTTGTCCCTGCATCAGGTCTGTAGGTCCTGTGGGGAACCCAAATAAAGGGGATGGAACCATCATCTCTGCTCTCTGCCACAAAGTAAAACAGCAAAAAGATTCGGGGAGGCAGATAGGAAATGGTAAGAGGAAGAACAGAAGTGGGTAGAGTGACAAATCCCAAGGTTATGTCCTTGTCTCCAGGGAAAACTAATCCTCAGAGCTAAGGATGATTTGTCTCTTTAAAGGCACTCAAATAGAAATTGTAGTTGGCTGGATTCACTGATATCTACATGAAGTAATTAGAGAGGCTTGTGTCATTCTGAGGGATGTGGCCTAAAAATGAATTTCGTTAGGATGTCTAAATGACAGATGCTCTCAAAGAAGTGGCAGTGGATTTTTTTCACGCCTGTTATCACACAGACCTGCCTCAAAGTGACTTATCAAAAACCAAATGGATGCTGGCATGGGCTTGACTGTGTTTGGCACCTGCCTTGCTCTCTGTATCTTCCACAGTGCTGGAGTTTTTTTTTGATGTTGTTTTCATCAAAAGCCATCTGGGATTGTTGTTTTGAATGAATGTTCCCAGAAATGCACAGTGCAGCAGTTTTTCTGGAGAAAACCAATGTAAAATATAAAGTACTTTATATTCTTTTGACAAAAAGCACCTTTTTCTTTTTTTTCCCTTCAAGACTGAGTTTTTTAAAACTTTATGTCTTCATGGACTGCCTGTGTGTCATTTCTTGAACATGACAAGTACAGTGTGTAACAGGAGAAATTCTCTCTTCCACGTTGTAACTGGGTTTACTGGTGAGTATGTGATGAGTGGACTTTGCAAAGAACAGGCAAGCTCTTTGTTTAGTCAAGAATTGCAGAAATAGTGACCTCATGCCTTCTTGAGATTTGAGGTTTGCAGCCACACTCTGATCCCCTTTGCAAGGAGGACTGGACAAATGGGGAAAACTAGCAGCAGAAATATTGTAGATATTTCACTAGAATTTATCTCCAGTTTGCAGCTCCTTGCTGATGAATGGGGAGGGGCATTACCAGCAAACAAGAAGGGTAAACAAGGTTTGGTAACTGCTTTAACCTGCTTGTGTTTATTCCCAGTTCTGGCATGAAATAATTCCTCAAAGGCCGACTTAAGCTCTGCCTAAAAATGCTGCTGTGTAAGGTTTAGAGCAAAAAAATGAGAGTGGCTTTGGTGTGACCATGATTTCAAAGGGGATGTGAAAAAACAGACTTATTCCTGCCTTAGGCAGCTGCCTTGGGAGTGAAGTAATTGCACTGCAGACACATAAATTCTGTGTGAGAAGAGGGATCTCCACAGAAACCTGAGTGGAGTGGCCCAAATCAGCCTCCCACTGATGGGCTCAAGAGAGGGGTTGTTGTTTCTTTGCTTCTTTGTGCTGTCTTTTCAATGGAGCCCCTTGAGTGAGGGTTTTTGTTGAAGCCATCTCAGCCTGGAAAGACTTTTTAAAATTTTTCTTTATTTTTAAAAATTATTATTCATTATTCTTTATTATTCTTTATTAAAGGTGATTCTTTATTTCCACCCCATGTCTTTGTGTCACAGTTGTCTTGCCTTTCTCTTTCTCAGCCTGCAGCCCATCTCTTTCTCAGGGAAGTTATATTTCTTACTAAGAAGGAAACAGTCAGGATGGCATTTCTACTGACCCTAAACCCTTTTTTTTAGGATCTCAGAGTCCCAGGATGGGTCAGGTTGGAAGGAAGCACAGTGGGTCACTGCTCCAACCTTTTATATCCCCAGCAAGGGAGACTCCACACCCTCAAAGTTTTTTTTTCTCTGTGTATTTGATAATTCTCCCTTTGTGTAGTTCAGTCACTTCTGCTGTAGAATTGCCAGGTGTTTGATTAGCTTCATAGTAAAGTTGTGTTTCTGCTGGAAAATGTGTTGTCCCTGCAAGTCACTTCAGGTTTTTTGTTAGTGAAACAAATTGGTTCAGCAGCGCCAGGCTCGTTTATTCAAAGAGACCTCAAAGCTACTGATGTGTAATAAAATTAAGGCAGTTAACTCGTTACTGAGAGTGAGTAATGTCACCAGAATTAGTGACCTCAGCTCCAAATGTGGTATCTGCTGAAAAATAGATGTCACTTCTCGAAGTTGTGAGCATGGGAGGTGGAGAAGCAAGTGTTGTTTCAACACCCACATTTTTCTGGGTGAATCACAGCCATGGACCCTTTCTGCTGAGCCAAGGTGACACTGGTGTATTTACACCACCACTGACCTGCTCAAAGTCATGGCAGCCATGATTGGGTTTTATTTTTTTAAATCATCTTTGGCATCAAAAATATAATTTGTTGTGATGAATGATCACGGCCTCCAACTTTCAGGATGTGCTAAAGTACCTACAGTGGAGGCAGTGTGCTTCAAAAAGAAGAGTGATGTTGAAATATTTGGTTCTTCTGGGGTAAAACATAATCTGCCTGAAAAACAAAACCATTTTCCCCCTGTTTGTGAGCATTAATTTCTGGAAAGGGACAAAAATTAATCTTTTTGCTGCTGATTTACAGTGCTCAAATTCTGTTTTGTGACCAAGTGCCACATGAGAATGTGTTACAGTTCTGCTTGATGAACTGGGATCCAAAATACAGTGCAAGAGCTCCACAACAGCCTTTCTCTGGTAAATCAGTAAAACCAAACCCTTCAGAATGGTTCATGACAACATTCCACTGCTGCTCACCCCACAGCTTCTGCTGGGTCTCTGCAGGGACTCCACACAGTAATTCTGGGAGAAATTCAGCCCTGGCTGCCATGGCCAGTGCATCCCTCCTGCCTTTGTGCCAGGGAGGGATGGGCAAATGCTGGAAACTGAAGGAGGAATTGCTGCTTTTCCTTCTCTGATACAAACTCCTTTGGGTATCAGTTTCCCTTTGCTCCAGGACATTCAAATCTAACCATTTTCTAGTTAGTTCTACCTAAAAGTTGTTGTTTTTTTAAAAATTACCTCACATTCTTTGCTTCTTGTTCATGAAAAAACTTAACAGCGTCTTACAGCGTTGTTAAAAACGTTCTTTTCAGATTCCAGAGATGTCAGAGAGGATTCTTTGTTTTGGAGGTGTGGAAATCTTCAGTGAAATAATGTATTTATTACTTCATTTCCTGAATTATTTCAGGTCCAAACTTGAAACTGCTCAAGTGTACATAAAGCCCTGGCAGGCAGCCCCTCCTGCTGAGGGACTGAGCTCATCCTCTGCTCAGGTGAAACTTCAACCCTAGAAAAAAATCCTGCAGTGTTTGGGTCCCTCTGCCCTCCCTGCCACTCATGCAGCACTCACAGCTCAGGTGAGAGCTCACCTGCAGAGCTGCCCCAGCCCAGCCCAGCAAGGAGCTGGAGCTGTGCAGAGAGCCCAGAGGA
>PYHW01009585.1:291656-311804 GCA_013186435.1 Turdus rufiventris
GGACTGATCCTGCAGAGCAGCAGGATTGTCACCAGACCTGTCTTCAGAGGCTTTTTGTCCCATGGCTCTCCAGAGTGTGTGGGGTGTGTTTTGTGGCTCTCAGCCCATGGGAATGGTCCCAGCCAGCAGTGTGTGCTCCTGCTGCAACAGAGGTTTCTTCTGCTGCAAACCCTAACCAAGAGATGCCACAATTCCTGTGTCCTGACACTAATCTGGAGATGCCTCCAGCCCTGCTGTCTTATCCAGTTGGGGCAGATGAAATGCTGGGACCAACAGCACAGGCAGCACATCTTTGCAGGCAGAGGGGAATGGGAGCTGAAATCCTGCTCCTGACCTTGAGACAGGCACTTTCTGCAGAAGGATGTAATCCTTCCAGCCCTGAGAGAGGTGGGCAGGTAAGAAGCTTAATTGGTGTTTGTGTAGCAAGGTGGGGATTACCTAACACGAGGTGTTGGACGCTGGAGCGGGGTTGCTGTGCCCTGTGTGGGCTTGCAGGAAGCGGAAGGTCGTGGCATGATGTCATTTGCAATTCCTGACTCAAGTCTACATTGACGTCTTTGGAAGCCTTCTCCTTTCTTCCTGTCTCCTGGAGAGCTGTAATTCCTCCCTTTGTAGGGCAGCGTGCTTGCTGTGCTCCACAGCTGATCTGGGACAAGGACCTTCACCCTGAGGAGACGATTGGGATGCAGGAGATGACAAATCTCAGAGCAGCAGACACACCACGCAGTGGAGAGTTTGCTGACCTGCTTGCTGTTTCATCACACTGAAAAGAAGATTTTTCTAATCTTTGTCTAATGTTTTCTGGTCTGGCACCACTGGAGATGTGGTGGTGCAGGATGTCAGCGTTGGAGGGTCGTGTTTCTGCAGGGTGGTTGATTAGAGCTGAAAGGGCAAGTGCAGCCAAGAGGGCTCACCTGAGGAAGTCTTTTGAGAAGCTTTGGGCTTTCTCAAGAAAGAATAATTATTTTCCATCTTAGGCATAAGGTCCTGGAGATGAGAGGGAGCTGGAGGACAAGGTAAAGTGCAGCTTTCTGCAGTAAGTGGCTGCATTTTCTCTGTGGCTGATGACTGAGGAGGAGGCTGGCTGATTGTTGTAAAATGGGGAGAAAAAAGGCTAAAACCTGGAGCAGGGACTTAGGACAAGGAGGAAGAGAGCAAGGCAGTTGTGATTAGAGAGCACCCACGCGCTATGTGAAGCTCTGGAGGGTGGGTGCAGTGCCCACCCTGGGATCCAAAGGGCTGCAGGATCCCAGTGTTGAACTGGACTTAGTGACCAGGGAATAAGTTACAGGAGAAGTTTTGTTTCTGGGGAAACAAAGCTGTTGTGTAATAAATCTGAGAGCTGAAGCCCAGGGAACAGGTCTGACTTTGTTTGGGTAAAAGGCTGAAGCCCTGCCGTGCCCTCTGGCTGCTGTGGCCCCCTTCCCTTGGCTCTCACGTGCCATTGCCATGATCTGCCCAAAGGGCCCCTCCAGCTTTTTGCGTGGAAGTTTGCTGGAAGTTTGTAAGCAAGCAGGGTAAGCAGCCCAGCAGCATCACTCAGGAATGTGAAGTATTTCCAAGTGGCTCTTTCTAGAAGTGAAGCAGATTCCTGATGTCTGGATCACGGAGAAACTTCTCTGCAGTTCCCTGGGTCAGTGGGGGGAGGCTCCAGCTCTCACCTGTCCTGTTGCACTCGTTGTACTTTCAGAGCTCTGCACCCTCACCTTCCTTAACTGTGCTGGTTTTGTTCAAATATTCCTTGTAGCAGCCAGGAAAACACCAACTCCTGCATGTCTGGAGAAGGTCACCCTGCCTTTGGAGTCACATTCTGACAAATATCACTGCCTCTCTCTGCTTGCCCTCAGGTTTTATTTCCCTTGTGACCATCCCAGATTCACTCCTGGGACGTTTTGTATTCTAGGACAGACAGCTATAAATTAGAGCCAACTTCTTTTCTTCCACCAGAGGCCTGACTCCTTCAGGGAGAGTGGCTAGAGGGGGTAAAGAGTGCTTTTCATCCCAGGAGAGGCTGATTAAATAGTGGGAATGCTGTGTGCAATTTGTGTTTGTGGCCCTGGGGAGGGGGATAGCAGGGACATGTGAGTGCCACCTTTGCCACCCAAACCTGGGTGCCAGTGGCTCACTGCAAGGAATAGCCTTGACCTCGGTAAATTGTATTACCTGTGAGATTTCCAGAATTCCAATACTCCAAATATTTGAGGAGAGAAATGTGCAGTTTGTTGAGAACAACATTTCTTGTGAGGTTTGCCCCGACAAGTGCAGCCTGTGGTGTGCTGCTTGGTTCCCCATTGTGAGAGGGGATATCAGTGACACACAAAGGATGCATTTTGGAGCTGGATTTGTCAGTTTAGGCCCTCAGCAAGAGCTGATTGAGCCATGAGGAGGCAGTGGCTGGAGCTGGGAGGGAGAATCCAGCTGGATGATGCTCCATGAAGGGTGACACTGCAGGTGGAAATGAGGGGAAGGAAAGCAGGGATCTGCTGTCAGGAGCTGTCTGATGTCTGTGGAGTGATAGATTGGGTGCTGAAATTTGGAACAGGAGTAGGAGAGGGGCAGAGGGCTACTGAGTAAAGAGGAGGAGGAGGAATTGGCCATGAGCCTTGCCCAAGGGACAAGGAGCCACTGGTCCGGTGACCAGACTGCAGGACAGGAAACCAGTTTCCTTTATGTGCAGTAATGGGATGTGTGACCTGGACAAGCTGCCCCACTTCTGTGTGCCTCAGTGATCCAGTGAGCAGTCAAGTGACCTCAGCACTTGCTTTCCTCTGTCACAGCCTCCACAAGCTCCCTGTGCACACAAATTTATTTTTCGCTCGCTCATCACCAAGAGGCTCCAGCGCCTTTGCTGCTGGAACCAACAAAATCTGACAGGTTCAGGGTTAGAAATGGGAGGAATGAGGGATTTGTCTTTACAAACAAGCTGTAGATAAATGCTGGTAGATAAAACCAGCACTGAGAGATAAAAGAAACAGTGGGAAGGATTCCACTGATTGATGAATGGAAAAATATATTTGCCTTTATGAACAAACTGCAGGTTTGCTGATAAACTAAATTGGATATTGGAAGATGAAGGAAGCAATGGGGGAAAAACTATGAATTCTATAAGAATTAAAAATGAAAAGGAGGGTTGTACATTAGAGGGGAATCTCAGGTATGAGTGTTTGGGAAGTCTGAGCCTCTCAAGCACCTCAGCAATGGGGACAGAGAGAGGGAAATTGGGATAAAAAGGAGGCTGAGCCTCCAAAAATCTGAGTGATCCCAGGGGATGCCTCATGGCCTCTCCCTTTATTCCTATAAAGCAAAAAGGGACTCCTCTGGCTCCTTTTTGGATATAAACCTCTGCTGTTTGTGCGTTCGTTTTCCTGACAGAGATCAGCAAATACAAACACTGGCAGTGCTGGGGCTCTTCTCAGAGAGCTGGGATGTTCAGCAGAGTTGCAGTACCTGGCTGTGCTCTGGGCATCAGTGCTGGGGAGGAGCCAGGGGTTATGAAATGGGCTGGCTGGAACTGGGAGATGGATGGGAGCACTGAGAGCTGCCTTGCTCTGGGGGATTAATGCCCATCCTGGCTGGAGCTGCTCCTCCTGGCCCTATTTGGATATATGACTTAATCCCATCTGCCCAATCTGTCAGTAATGAACACGTAGAGGAGAGAATGCATTCCACCCAGGAGGACAGGGCTCAGCCAAAAAACTGCTAACTAGGTCACTGATGAGCAATCTTTCCCCTCCCTCTGTGTCATTTTTATTAATCACTTGAAAAATAGGTTGAGTAATGATTGCTTGCAACTTGTCAAGCCAATTAAAACCAGAGAAAGGTAGGGCTGTGAAGCTGAAGACAAATGCTGTGCTGGTTTTAAATGAGTGTCTGCAAACCCCACTGACCTGTGAGTAATTGCCTCCAAAAAACCTGGCAGCATGTGTGTTTCTCAGTGTGAAGGTTTTGTTTCTTGTGCATCCACAGGGCAAACAGTTCATCGTGGCCCAGGGATGGATCACCAGAGCAAAAATCACTTTGAATCTGCCTTGTAGCTGCTGTCTCAGTCTGGTGTGACTGTTAGCATGTGGACTCTGCAGTGGGGCTTGTCAAAGAGTTTAATGCACTTTGAATGTAAAATAAAAATGCTACAGCGCACTTGCTAGTTTTATTTTATGTAATTTGCCTGAATCTGAGTTCCCATAGCTTTACAATCTGCTCAGCTGGAAGATAAATTGTCAAATCTTAATTGTTGGACAGGGAAAAGAGCTTCTAGGTAATCTCTCACCATTCTCTCTGTTCAATGGGGTGAATCTCCCCAGAGTGGATTCTCCAGAACCATTCAGCAAATTCAGCACTGGGGTTGTTTTGGTTTATTTTCAGATGGACTGTGTGTGCCAACAATAAATATTTATACTCTTGCATTCCTCTGCCTCTCTATCTGTGTTTTGTCTCCTGTGAGATGTGTGCCAGCTCTGTGGGTGCTATGAGACAACATTTACTCTTTGGGAGACTGCTGTAGAGTGTGTGAGATCCTGCTGTCCAGGATGTTTCTCCCCATCTGTTCCTGGCTTAAATCCTCTTCTCCTCAATTTTAGTCACCACTTTTGGTTACCATTCATAGATTGAAATGTGATATTGAGGAGAAGGATACAAATATGTCCTGCTGCCTTCCTTCTCTTGCTGCTCTGTCAGCTGGTGGCAATAACAAAAGGCAATTAGAGACATAAATAAGCTTTCCTGGGGGGTAGTTGAGAGCAGCCTTTCTCTTGGACTATTTATGGAACAAATGGAAAAACACATGCTTCCCTCCTGCCTAAAAGGAGCAGCAGCCCAGGGGAGGGGAGGGTTGGATCAATAACCTGCCACCTCTTTCAGCATTAAGGTCTTGTTTTGTAGCACCTCTGAAAACTCAGGGCAGAGAAGAGCACAAGAAGCACAGAGCAGAATTTCTGTAAAACCTCCTGCACTTGCAAACAAGAACTCAAATTAAGCCATTATTTGTCCCCATTCCATCCTGGAGAGCTTTCCCTCTCTCTGTAACTCAGTTTTAGCCATCCCACAGTCAAACCTCCTCTCTCCAGTCTCCTTTTCCCCCTCCCCTGCAGGTTTTTGGGTGTTCCCTGTACCTGAACCCTCCTGTGTTTTTGCCCTCCAGAGTTAATGAGCTCTACGTGGATGACCCAGACAAAGACAGTGGAGGGAAAATAGAAGTGAACCTGAACATCAGTTTGCCAAACCTGCACTGTGAATGTGAGTACCCCTTTCACTCAGCAGCTCTTTGTGCTTTAAGTAATACTTGAAATGGCCCAGACTGGTACAGTGACCCCTCTTCTGTAACAGGATGGAGATCAGGAGCTGCAGCCTCTGCCAATATCCAATTGCTTTCTGTTCCAGGCCAGGGCACCTGGTTTCTTGGACCATGTGTTAGTGGCTGATCTCCCTCACACTGGCTTTTTTCCTTTTTTCTAAATCTCATTTCCTTTTTTTGTAATTTTTTTTACTAGCAGCCTTTTTGTGTCTGGGAGCAAGAAACCCCCCAAGTTCCATTTGGAACTCTGAATGCACCAGCTGGTTGTTGGCTCTTCCCAAGTCACCTGCCTTGTGTGCCTCAAGTTTTTCTGTTTGTGTGATTGGGATTTGCAGGCAGCTGGCGGGACATGGGAGGTTTATTTGTGTCAAATAGGCAGCGTGAAAAGTTTGGTTACAAAGTTTTTCTGGCATAACAATTTTTTTACAAAGGACATTGTAGCTCAGTTTAGTCAGTCAGGAAAAAAAGGTGTGGATTTTTTTTTTTCAAGTAAAAGCAACCTTTCTGTTACTTATTTAGATTTTTTTTTTTTTTGTCTTCTCCCTTCCACCCCTGCAGTGGTGGGACTGGACATCCAGGATGAAATGGGAAGGCACGAAGTGGGTCACATTGACAACTCAATGAAGATCCCTCTGAACAATGGGGAAGGCTGCAGGTTTGAGGGCCACTTCAGCATCAACAAGGTGAGTGGCAGTGACAGTGGGTGAGGCTGTGCTGGCTGGGAAAATGCTGGCAGGATCCACTGGTAAAAGGGAAAATTTGAAAATCTCTCCTGCCATTGTTTGTGACCCTGATCAGACAGAAATTTAAGTCAGTGTGGGGAGAGCGGGGAATAACACACAACACAGGGAATGTGTTAGAGCAGGGGGTTTCTGCACTCCCCAAAGCAGGTAATGCAGACAGAATTGCTGAGCAGGGAGAGCAGCTCTGTGCATGTTCAGGGGATGTGTGAAAACCCTACAGATGCCAAAGGGCTTCTGTGTTTACTCCTCACAACTTCTGCACCTCCAGAACTGACTCAGTGTGGAGAGGTCTCTGGCAGTGGCTGCATCCCAGCTCTGCTTTGTTCTGAGAGCTGCACCATGCCAGGAATGTTCCCTGCTGCGGGGTGCCAGGGCTCTGTGCTGGGATGTTTAGAACACAGCACGAGGCCCAGCACATGCTTGGTGGGGATGCTCTGCTTCTGGCTCAAGGAATAAAAATCCAGGCCTGGAGGAGGCTCCTCTTTGGGATGGGTGTGTTCAGGATTGAATAATCTGGCTGTGTAATGCTGGAGATGACTTGCTGGGGTGGGGGAGGCACTGGTGGGACCCGCTGATGTCCTAAGAAAGTCACACCCTTTATTCACTCCTCCTGGTGTACTACAGGCTACAAAATCCTACTTCCTTCTTTTCCTCCCAGGTCATGTTAAAACACATCTAAAAATAGAACCTCTTGCTGATTCTGTGGCATGGAAAGGAGCAGGGATTTAAAGAGAGGACTTTTTCCTCATCTGTAAGGCACCAGGACTGCTGGCAGCTGGTAGTCCACAAAACTGGGAAAGGGCTTCTGGAAAGGTAGAGCAGAGCACAGAGCTGAGACACCTGGGGGTTTGTCTGCTGGATGTGGCGTGTCCTGATCAGCAAAGCAGCTCCAAAAGGAGTGCACAATGTGGCAGTGAGGAGCTTCCTTCACTAATTTGTGTCATTCAGTGGCTGGGACAGCTGTCACAGGGAGGAGAGCTGACCAGGACTTCTGGCTCTGGAAACCTGAATCTGTCTCTGAATCTTGGCAGGAACTGGACAGGCTGAGCTGGGAGCTGGAGTGGGACCTGGCCAGGCTTGGGAACTCGAGCAAGGCTTGCACTTGGGTGTTGCTGTCCCAGCTGCTGAGGGAGGACAGGGTGACAGTGACATGATGGTGTGCGCTGCTTGCTGAGCTTGTTTATGACACAGCTGGTGTCCACACCTGAAAGTGTTCCCAGGAGTGCACTGCTGCTCCTCAGGTCATTAAATCAGCTTTCCTGAAAGCACATGGAGCGGGCATGTGGCCTCCCATGGCCCTGCTGCTGAGCTGTCTCTGCAGAGAGCACGCTGGGCACCATTGTATAAGCACCCTCCCACTCCTGCCTTGGGCTGTGCCACATTGATCCAGTGTTGCTTCATTTCACAACCTTTTCTCAATAGGAAAATATTCTTGCACCTTCCATGGCCGTGATTGGGCTGTATCTGCTGGAAGACTTCAGGGCTAGTGAGCTGCAAAGTGTGTACGTGCAGAGTGGTGCCATCAGAGTGACACCAGGGCTCATTTTCTGTCTTGGAACTGAGCCTTTAGGTGAAACTTGTGGTTTCAGCTCTTTGTATTTCCCCCCATTAAAAAATTAAAAGGAAGGGCTCCTGCCAGGTGGAGAAGGGGAAGATCTAGGTTGGTTTGTATGGGATGCCCACATGGGTTTGTGGTGGATTTTCTCTTTATATAATACTCAATCTTGCACACAATCTCAAAGGTAAAGTTGTTTATGGCTGGTACCAGAAGAGAAATCCATCCCCAGCTTCCCAGGCTGCTCTGCAGCAGTGGGCCCCTTTGAAATGCCAGATGTGGGAGTAAGACATTGAGCAAGAGAGATGAGAATTTTATTTTAGTAGGGGTGAAAGACATAGCCTTAAGTGCTGGGAATCCCTAGAATTGGGAGTGACCCACTCAGCATCTCCTGCTCAGGAACATCAGCGCTGTGGGGGTGCCAGACTGGGGCTGCAGGACTTGAGTCTGGTGGTGTTGGTCAGGTGCAGGAAGGTATCACAGATCCTTCCATCTTCCTGGATGGATCCAGGCATTCATTCCCATGTCACAGCACAGAGCCCAGCCATGCCTTGAGGGATAAAATGTGAAATGCTGTCTTCCCTGTCTTGGCTAATTTTAGGTCCCTGGTAACTTCCACGTGTCGACGCACAGCGCGACGGCGCAGCCCCAGAACCCCGACATGACTCATGTCATCCACAAGCTCTCATTTGGGGACAAGTTACAGGTGAGTCCTGACAATTCCCTGGCTCTAGGGGAATGCAGTGAGAGTGCTTTAATACTAGACACTGTGGTTTTATGGAAGGCATATGTGTCCCTGCAATGTAAGCTCAAGTCTGGAAGAGTTCACAGTTTGGGGCAGGAGCAGTGTCACAGAACAACTGTGCTGGTTTTTTTCCCAAAACTGGAAAACTCCACGGCTGTCCTCCTGCAGGGAGTTAGAAATGAAGGTTTGTGGCTCAGCAAAATCCCGGTTTTAGCATGAACACAGCAAACAAACCGTTCTGCCTCTGTGGAGGAGCAGTGATGCACTCAGGGAAGATGTGTGCTCACTTCTGTGTTCACCCCAGCAGCAGCCAGGCTCTTTTTAATTCACCTCACTGTACTTGTGTAGCAGACACCTATTAGTCAAATCTGTTCTGTGAAACACAGGTTAGTCTCAGCACTGCCAATTCCCTGCTGGGAAGAAGCTGAATGCATGCACTTGCCCAGTGGATAGAGTTTCACCAGGTGCTGCAAGTTATGTAATATTACCTGATTTCTCAATAAGGACAGATTACAGCTCTTCTCTAGCCTACTTCCAAGGAGCTGGCCTCACAGGTGGGAGTTCCATATGTGCACACCCAGCTTGAGACTCACCCTAACCATTGCTTACCCATAGTCTCTCTGTAATCTTCTCTCCTCAGCACAGACGTCTCATTAGTCTGCTCCTTGTACACCCACTTCCAAAAGCCTTTTTCATGCTAACAAGTCTAAGCATTGCTTTGTAGTCCTCTGATTCTGCTCCCGGCTTCTTTTAGGAATTATCTTGTGTGGGAACCAGGAAATATTAGCGTATAAATAAGCTTGGCTTAGTGTCTGTAAAGCACACCGAGATTATGAAAAGTACTAGGTGAGTGGTAATAGGGAGTTGTGCAGCCTGCGTGGGAAACGGGAGCTCTGAGGGAACATTGCCATTGTTTTACCATGGAATCCTGGAGCAGGGCAGCTGGAGTGTGAATCAGCATGAAGGAGGAGCCTGGGGAGACAAGCAGCAAGTGTTCTGCAGTTCTTGTGGTGAGAAACCTGCCTAGCAAACCTTCCTGATCCAGACAAGCTCAGCTGAGTGTTTTCAGACTTCAGGGTAGCTGCTCATGGTCTGAGCGCTCAGGGTGGCAAACTGCTCTTCAGCAGCACAAATTAAAGAAGGATGTGTTCACCAAACAGGTGCTACCACAGCTCAGCAAGCACTGAGAGCCAGCAAGTGTGGAGAGCTTGGAATCTGTCCTGGTGCACCTTTGAATATTTCAGGTTGTCTCCACCTGCTTTGATGAAATAAAAGCTTGTATTCCTTAAAGAGGGTGAGGAGCTTCTCATTCCCTTGTGCTGGGAGTTT
Organism: Turdus rufiventris; assembly: GCA_013186435.1. NCBI lineage: Eukaryota > Metazoa > Chordata > Aves > Passeriformes > Turdidae > Turdus > Turdus rufiventris. Next base: position 301,319 of record PYHW01009585.1, read on the forward strand.
GTGGGTTTTTACTGACTCTGCCACAGTGATCCACTGAAGGACAGGCTGTGTTCTCCAGAAAAACCAGTCTCTTTGAACAGAGATTTAATTATCATCTGGCACTGAGGGAGCTTTGAGTCTTCATCAGTTCTTGGTGCACAATAGTGGCAGACTTCCTGTAGGTTTTTCCCTTGTTTAGATGAGATCAGAATTGAAACCTGCAGAATTAAAACTCATGCAGTGAGTTCCTGCACGTCAGTAAGGAGAGAAGTGAGGAAAGCAGGAGATGATGCCTTTCTACTGTCAGGGGCACAACTCTCCTGACAAGGTTAAAAGCAGGATTAGTCAACACCATAATGTAGAACTCAGTAGAGATTATAATTCAAAATCCAACATCTCCTATTTCCACATCTCTCTCTTTTACTGGGTTACCTGACAGCTGGAGGTAGAAACTCACTGGTTTGAATTTGGTCTTGTCTACACTAGGAGAAAATCTACCAAAAGTTTGAAGTGGATCTTAAAGTCTCTGGCCCAGATATTCTATAATAAACTTTTTATCTGTATCAAGAATTGAACATAACACTGTAGCCCACTCCAGGGGCTTATTTTTCTTCTCATGCCTTTTACAGTGAGTGAAGAATGAGCACAGCCTGCAGATGCAGTTTGGGAATGATGGCAGTTGTGTGAAATTCCAGCAGAGCAAAGGGCCCTGCAGCAGGACCAGCTGTTCCTTTTGCTCTGCTCCTGTTCTCAGCACCTTCTTGCTGATGGTTTTGTCTCTCCAGAATCTCCTTTCTGCTGAGCAAAACTGGTTCACTTGCTGCTTCCTCCATCATACACTCTGTAGGGTTGGGAACAGAGGAATGTCCACTGGATGAGACAGATCCATGTGCTGTCAGTTGTTGAGAGGGTCTGGAAGGAGATGGCACTGCCCTGTTGCTGAGCTGAAACTGTCACACCCATGGCCAGATCCTCCTTCCAAACTCTTCTTCCCTGTTGTGTGAGTTCAGGTCAGGAATTTCTGGGTTGTGGAGTTCTTGGTCCTTTCTTTGTACAGCACAACCTCTGACCTAGAGCTGCTGCCATGGGCTTTTCCCTGCCTGGAGAGCTCACACATGAGTTGTTCTGTTCAGATTCCAGGTCACAGCGTGTGCAAGGCATGGAAATCCTGTTCTGGGCAAACAGATCCTCACAGGTCTGAAATCAGCTGCAGGAAGAGCTGAAGGGGTGTCAGTGCTGGGGTTTGTGCTTCCCATCTCCAGGGCTGTGGAGTTGTACAGAGCCAGCTGCTCTGACGTGAGCCACCTTTAGAGAACTCCTGAGTTTTCACCCCAGTGTGACTCCCATTTATTTCCCTTCCAGCCTGATAAATTAATTTCACAGTTAACTCTGCAAAGCTCTTAGGAAATACCTCACGGTGAAAATTTCACAACTGGCCTCTTCCAACTGCAATTCCTTCAGCTTTGGAGTGGTTTTGGAGTTTCATCTTGTAAGATGTTGTGAAATCAGCTCTTTCACTTGGAACCAGCCACTGTGATGATGGTCACTGAAAGATATTTGGGGTCATCTTTCACTGGGTTGAGGCTTTGTTTTTTTGGAAAGCTTGAATCAGGCTGATCCCCTGGTTAAAGGGTAGGGAAGCAAAGGTCAAGAGAAGAGAATCAAGTCAGAGCAGAGTTTCTTCATCCTCCCTTTTTGCTTTCCAGGTCCATAACGTTCATGGAGCATTCAATGCCTTGGAGGGAGCAGACAAGCTCAGCTCAAACCGTGGGTATTGCTGGGGATTGCAGCTCTCAGTCCCCCTCTACAGGAGGGAGAGCAGGGCCCTTCCTGCAGCACTGCTGTAGCCAGAACTCTTTAATTTGCCTCTTTAGCCAAAATGATCCAGGCACTGCTGGCTGACATTTCCATTTCCTCCAGAGCTGCAGAAAAGGCTGAGCCCACAAGGTCCTTCTCAGTCCTTATGGAATTTTTTATCCATATCCTGTTCCTGTAGTGTCTCTTTGCTGCTGTTACTTCCACCAGAATTTTTCCTTGTGCTACAAATTACCTTTAAATTTCTGCTCTGTGGATGGCACAAGGGACATTTTCATGGCCCTTCTTTATGACCAGCACAAAAAGGAAAAATCAATGCTACAGTTCAGTGTAGAGAGTTGTCTCTCAAATGTTCAGGGTTCTCCAGGACATCAGTCCTGGAACAAAATTTCTGTGGCTCTTCCTGAAGTTGTACAGTTGTGATTTGGGGTTTTTTTGGGGTTTTTTTCACCTCCAGGAGCCAAATGTCATTATGTTACACTTGGTTAGAAGATCCTGCAGAGATGTAATTTAGAGTTACATTTTAGAGCTGTTTTAGCAGACACAAAAAACAGAATGAGTCATTTAAATAATGAAAAAGAAAAGAGTTAGGAGAAGGAAGTTGAAAAAGCATGAAAAAATTGAAGTACACGGGTTGTGATACCTCAGGTTTTTTTGTCAAAATGATCTCAGTGGGCTGCAGCCCTAACCTCAGCCAGTTCCTGGTTTAACCAGGCTGTTTGTGGTGATGATGAAAGTGTTGTCATTTATAGTTGCAGGCAGTTAGGAGGGTTCTAGTAACCCAAACCTGGGGTGGGTTGTGGTCCTGCAGAAGTGGTGGGTGGCTTCTGGTGTTACCCAATATCTGACAGAGCTCTGCACAAAGGGCAGAAATGAGGGATGTGGAGCTTTGCCACTGAGATAAGGAGCAGGGTGACACCCTTCTTGTGTGACTTTTTGGAATTGTTCAGCGGGCTGGCTCCTTGCTCTCAGTGCTGACTTGTCCTTCCCTTTCCTTCCCTGAGCACAGCCCTTGCCTCTCACGACTACATCCTGAAGATTGTGCCCACGGTGTACGAGGACATGAGCGGCAAGCAGCGCTACTCCTACCAGTACACGGTGGCCAACAAGGTAAAGGAGCAGCTGCTCCTCCAGGAGCTCCTCTGCATCCCAGGGGATGCTCAGCCACCGTTCCCTCCCCTCTGCTCCTCTCCGTGCCCTGTGTTTGTAGGTGAGCAGTAGCCTCTGCTGGGAGAAGGAGGAACTGAAGCTCTGCAGAGCTGTTGGGGATTTGGGAGGGTTTAGCAAAGCTTTCATTCCTGGGGAAGGTGTTTTTCCTCACCTGTCAGCCGAGCTGATGTGGATTTCTGTAAATTGTGTGGGAGGTGTTTACAGGCTGCAGGAGCTCCTGTTGTGCCTGTGAATGGGAGCTGTAATGCAGCTGAGCACGCAAAACAGCACTTACACCTGGTTTCAGTAACAAAACACTGGTGATGGATGTACCAGACAAATCAACCAGCAGAGGTTTTAGCTTTTTACAGATTTCAGACATTACACTGAACTGCAGCAGCAAATATGAGTATTTCATAGTCCCTGCTCTGTGATAGTGAATTATCACAGAATCTGTTATTTTGGAAAAGATCCAAGATCACCAAATCCCACCAGTGACCAATTCCCACCTTGTCATCAGCCCAGAACACTGAGTGCCACATCCAGCATTTTAATAATTCAATGTATTGATTTTTTTTTAAGGAAAAAAAAGACCCTATTTACTTTTTAAGGTAGAAAGCATCTTCCAGTTGAAAATTATTTGCCATTCAGGTGCTAAATGAAAGTCCAAAATCTGTTTGTAATATCTAATTACTTCTAGTTTGCCTTGATAATTAAACACACACTCTCCTGGACTAGTTCTCAGATTAATGTTCCTGACAAGTGACTTTTGGGCTTGCTTGTATGGTGTGTCCCAGGGATTTGGACATCTCCCTCTGTTCAGATTACAATGTATTTGTTCTGCTTAATGTCACAACTGCTGTTTTGATAAGACTCCTGTGACAGGAGTTCTGAAAGTAATTTGGAAAATAGACAGCAGGAGCTTTTGACACTTCTGTGAGCTTGGCTGCAAATTGGGGCCTTCGGCCAAGTCTGACTCATTTTAGGGCAGGATTGCTGGTGGGGAGAAGGGGAGAGGAAGGAAAAAATGAGGTGAGTTCTGTCAAAAATGAGGTGTTGAGAAGCACTGCTGCCTCTGTGCTTTCTTCTCGTGGTGCTTCAGTCCTTTACTCCCACCCTGAGCAGTGGTAAAGGGAAATGGGAAACCACTGGAAGAGTTTGGCAGAGGGGCTGGGATGAGCAGAGTCTGAAGGGTAAACTCTGTCTCCTCTCTTAGCTCCTCTCTTTCCTCGCTTCCTATATAACCACTGTCCCAAAGTGAGCTGCACAACTCCAATAAAAGTCCTGAAAATGACATGACTGAGGATTTATGCTTCTTTTGTCATCATGGGATGAGCCACTTAAAAATCAGGAAGTTTGGGATTTATATAAGATGATTGAAGAGAAATGCTTTTCCACTAGCACAGAGAGAGCAAAATGAATTTTTTTTTTTTGTATCATGCTCACGAGCATCCTGTTGCTTGTTCTTTTTTCATTTTTCTGAACTATCTGAGGCAGTCTTTGCCTCTTTGTGAAGGAGAATTGAACCAGGAGAGGAGATCTGAGCTGGCAGCTTGACACAGGGCTGAGGAGGGAAGAGCAGCTGGGTGCAGAGGCAGCCTGTGCCTGGATCTCCTGGGACTGCTGGGTCCCCAGCCTGCTTTCCTTGGGTTTTTCTTTACCTTGTGAATGTCTTGATGCTTGAAAACTGAAAATATTACCTCAGGAAGATGTGACTTCAGTCACAAAGCTGATGCTGGTGTTGGCACTGGGCAGTGTGTCCTGCTTGGTGCTGTCCTGTGACCCTGGACCTGTTGGGAAACAAATGGATTAAGGGAGATTGTCACTGGAAATCTGGAAGATGTCTCTCCCAAACCAGCCTGGGATGTTTTTTGTACCTTTGCCAGTATTTTTTGAAGCTTGGCCAATATTTTTCTGTATGCAGTTTCATCCTGGCTCTCAGCAGGAGTTTTAAACGTGGTTTGAACATGGTTCCAGATGATTCATTCTAAAAGGACAAAGCATTCCCACTGCTGGTCCCAGTGGGGAGGGAGCCTGTCAGAGGAATGCAGGGACAAGGAGGCATTTTTCAGGCTCTAACAAAATAAATTCCATTTATGATTTATATACAAAATATAGACATACATACGATTTACAGAACCAGAACTTCACCTGCAACTGTTTGTGTTTAAATAGAGCAGATGTAGGATGGAGAATCAATGCCAGCCTTTCTGTTTAGTCCTGTAACTCTGCATGAAGGTGGGAGCAATCACCATCACCCTCATTATCAGGCTGGAAAGAGATGGTTTTGGTGTTTGATAAGGATGGGAGGTGAGCACTCACAGGAATTCCCTGTTTGCTCCTTTCCATCTAAAGCAGTGGGGTGAGGGCCATACCCACAGAGGCAGTTTTATGGCAGACACTCTCTGGGATGAGGCTGCTCACTTTTTGTGCCATTTCCCCCGTTTTTTCCCCTTTTTTCCCCTTTTTTCCCCCAGGAATACGTAGCCTACAGCCACACCGGCCGCATCATCCCGGCAATCTGGTTCCGCTACGACCTGAGCCCCATCACAGTGAAGTACACAGAGAGGAGACAGCCTTTGTACAGGTTTATCACCTCGGTGAGTGAGCCTAAACTCTCCTTCTCCCTTCCCCTGCCTGCCTCTCGTGTCTCTCCTGAGCCTTTCTTGTCCTGAGGAGCTGAGTTTGTGCCATGGGGGAGATACAGCAGCACATCACTGGTGAGGTGCTGGAGTGCACAGAAAATCTGGGGATTTCTAATCTTTAATTTTGTGTTTCCAGGCAGGAATTTCCCTAAAAAATGGGAATTTCAACATTCCCTGTCTGTCCTTTTAGGGCCTTTTTGTGCTCCCTGCTCCAGGCTGGGTCAGCACAGAAATTCTGGGATTGAGGTGACTGCTCTGACAGCTTGATTTAACAGCTGGGCACAAAAAGAAGGAAAATCAGCCTGTTCCACAAGTGCCAGGCTCTGTCCAGGCAGCATGGGCTCTATTGCAGCATGTCAGAAGCTTGGAAGTAAAGTTGATGTGGCGAGCAGGAAAACTGCATTGAAGTGCTCAGTAATGATAAACAGAGAATCTGGAATGGTTTGGATTGGGAAGAACCTTAAACCTCCTCCCATTCCACCCCTGCCATGGGCAAGGACACCTTCCACTGTCCCAGGGTGCTCCAGCCTGGCCTTGGACACTTCCAGGGATCCAGGGGCAGCCACAGCTCCTCCCCACCCTTTTCCATCCCAAAGTCATCCTGCTCTCACCTACAGGGTTTTCCTTTGTTCAAGTGAAGGAAGGAGAACTCTTAGATGACACAGAGCTGCCTGTTCTTGCTATCTGCTGGTATTTGGGTGATTTTTACAGTAAACAGGAAGAAAACTGGCAGTGGAGATTTTTACCAGCAGCCACTTCTCTCCTCTCCTACAAGACACTGAATTTTTTTTTTTTTACACTGAGTTTTACTCAGTGCTGCTGCTTGGCTTAATATGGAAATGCCAGTTCCAGGCATTTACTCCTGGGTAGAAGTGGAGAAGAGCTGCATTATCAAATTCCAGAGGCGTTTTCCTGACAAGCTACGTTTGGATTTGTCCAGAGAGCATCCTGCAGTCCTGATCTCAGCATCCAGAACAAAGCTGTGCTGGCCAAACTACTCATTATGCAAAGAGCTATTTAAAGATCCTCCAGAACTTTAAAAAAAACGAAGTGTCTTCAGAGAGTTGGCTTAAAATTGAAGCTGCAGTGAGCTGTGCCAGTGAGGCATGGTGGAATGTGAAGCAGTTATAAATTGGCTGAAGACCTCAAATTCTGATTTTTAAGCTGTTTGACTGTTTTAATTGGAAGTCACATAAACAGTGTGGCAGAGTTGCACTTTAAAATTTTTTATTTTGCAGCTTTTGATAAACAGCAAGTTCCCTTCACTGCACTTTAGGCAGTGACCTCTGGAATACACAAATAACCAGATAAGGGGGCTTGAAATAAAATCTAAATGTCGTGGTGAAAGACTTTCTCTTCTTAGCACATAGAACATAATCCTAAAAAAGGTCAAACATCAGCATTTCATGACTTGCCATCTCATTCTGCCTCTGCTTCTTTCCCTAAAATTATGCTCCCAGAGGTTTCTTACACATCTTATTGGGGGTGAAGGTGTGGAGGTGTTTCCACAGGAAATTATTTTATAGCTGGGATTATTCTCTGATTTTATTATCAGCATTGATTCATTGTTGTTGTGCCATTTATGCCTATAAAAAGCATCTTTTTTGAGTGATGCCCTGCTTCTGAGTTGACAGAAGGGACCACAGGAGAGAATTTCCTCCCTGGTTGCCACAGTGACATTTTTGGGTTTGTATCTCATTTGAATTTGTATCCCATAACCTCAAAAACTGAAATGTGTGTTTCCTGCTGAGAATCCAAAAACAGAACAGTGGTTCCACTTCTATTTCTGAAAAGATTTAAAGATTTTAAAAATTGATTAATTTTCATTAAATAAGAATTTCAGTTTCTCCTCTTCCCCAAAACATCACTCCTCTCCACACACCATATTCGTCACAGGACTGAGTGTTGAATCACTGGCCCCAGGGTGAATTTTATGCTGTGGTGATTTTAAAGGTAGCCAGGCACTTTCTGCCTGCTGGGCTGCTTAAGGAGAGTTTTGCAGCTGATTTTTGGCTGCTTTGTTTGGTCTTGTAAATGGTTGTAGTGTCAGGCAGCTCACTGGGGGCTATTCCAGCAGAATGTCCTTCCTCTGGAGGATGAGGATGGTGCTGTGCTGTATCAGGATGTCACACAGGGGTGACAGACGCTCAGGTGTGGAGGCAGAGCCTTGTTCCGGCTCTCAGCCTGGGCTCTGTGCCCTGGTGAGCTGCTCTGGGCTGTGCAGGAGGGCAGCCCTGGCTCTGCATCACAGCTTTGCAGCTTTGCAGGTGCCACTGAACAGCTTGGGAGGGGGAGCAGCCCTGCAGAGATCAGAGCTCCTCCAGCCCTGCCCTGCTGGGATGACATGATCTGTTCTTTAGCCCCTTCCTGTATCTCCAGCGTGGCCTTTTGCATCACAGTTGCTCTGGAGACCAGTTAGTGATGGCCAGCACTGGGCTGAGGGCCAGCAGGGATTGGGCTGGGGCTCATGGAGTCACTGCCTGGCTGTGGAAGGCATCAGCTTGTTCTGGGCAGCTGTTCAGTTTAAAAACCACAAGACAAGCTCTGGGACGGAGGCTCCTTCTCTGCTTCCTTGGGCTCCCCTGTGGCTTTCAGTAAATTTAAGTTAGTCCTGGGATGGGGGGTGATCCTGGAGAGTTCAGAGAGGCTTTAGGGGGGTCAGTGTTGGAGGAAGGACACACTGAGGGGTGATCCCATGGCAGAGGGGTTCAGCAGAGAGCCAAAGGCATCTCCTGCTACTGGCAGGGTTATCTGATGCTCCTTGTCACACATGACTTTGCCCTCCAAAACTTCAGCTCTGCCAAGAGCAGCATTCCCACATCATCTCTCTCCCCATTCCAGCTCCTGCCTGCTCCTTAGATCTGTGTGGTGTGAAGAATTATCTTCATTTTCTGTGCCATCTGAGAGCTGCTTCCTGTGCAGAGGCTTTGGTTTAGCATAAGGTTCTGGTTCTTTTGACTTGTCATGCTTGAAAAAGTTCAGTACTAAGAAGGGTTTTGTTACTTGTGGGTCAGTGCTGCCACTGTCACTGTTCCATGAGTTTACCAGGGAGTTAGCCACAGACACTTGGCAGAGTGTTAAACACAAGGTTCTTTTGCCTGTCAAACTGCACTGCTTAAAATCAACTCATCCCTCATAAAGAGAAGCCTTTCAAGACCTCCTGGTTGAGGTTATGCAGCAAGGGGAAAAGTTTCACTGCTGAAAATTCATGAGTTCCTGTAAGTGGCCAAGCTGAAAGAAGGTTTTATCATGAGATCAGTGTAGGGGCTGGGAGGGGAGAGCAGGCAGAAAAGCAGCCAAAGTTCTGCTGAATCATTCAAAATCCAAAGAATTTTTTTTCCCCGATGTGAGAGGAGTCATCTGGACTTTAGGTGTGAAAAAAATTAAACTGGAAATAATGGAAGGTGGGAGCTGGGGCAGAGTGGTTGCAGGCAGAGTAATTCCAGCCAAGGGAACTGGTACTCACAGGTGTCACAAACCCAGTCCTGTGGCATTTTTAAAGCCAAGACCGTGTTCTGCTAGATGTGCTGAAAATCTCTGGGTGGGATTCTGCAGTTTACCTCACTAGGAATTGCCTGAGGGTCCTGCTGGTCCCCTGTGACTTCAAAAGGACATCCCAGAGGAGCTCAGTCATGGATCTGACACCTTTCTGTCACCTTGCTTGCAGCCTTGCCACCTCCTGTGTGTGCAATGGAGCCTACATCCCACTCTGCTGTGATCACCTGCTGTTCCAGGTGCATTCCTCATGCCCAGAGGATGAGTGATTATTCCACTTTTGTGGAGTTCCACTCACTGCTGGGATTATTCCACTTCTGTGGAGTTCCACTCACTGCTGGGATTATTCCACTTCTGTGTCTCTTTGCCTTCATCCTTTCATTGCTGGGCCTGAGTCAAGCAGACCTCATGGAGCTAAATGCAGATCACTCCCAATAATTTATAATTAAATCTAAAGAAGTGCCTGCTGCCTGCCTGTTAGAGCTGTGCTGATGAAGGAACACCGTGGTGCAGCTCCTGTGCTGACCTAGAGCCCAGCACTGGTGTCACAAGGACTCCAAGCCCTTTTTTCGTCACCAGGACTCAAAGGTGTGTGTGCAGGAGGCCCCCAGCCAGTGCCAGGTGTGTGTGACTCATCCCCACTCAGCACTACAGAGCTCTGCAGATGAATTTTTTTTTTTTTTCTATTCCCCAGCCCCTTGTGCTGCTGCACTGAAGTCAGATTTTCCTGCTGTGTGATGCAGGATCTGGCTGTTGGACGGAGTTTGTGTTTGTGGTGTGACATCTCCTGTCAGCTGAGCTCTGAGCTGAAATAACCCAGCTCCATGGTGGTCATTTCCCTTGGGAACTCAACCTGGGCCATGCCCTGAGGGACAGCAGGGAAGGGGCCACAGGGGCAGCAGCTGGAGCTTTTTGTCCCCTAAAAATCCTGATTTGCTTCAGGCTGGTGTTCTGGTTTTAGCAGCCTTGATCTGCTGGAATGCTGAGTGCCCTGCAAAAGCCACATTTCCTGCAGCTCCCTGTTTCACTGAGCTCACTAAATATCATCTCTGGGTTATAAATACCCATGGAAAGGAGCTGTGGTTCTCACTGCCTTCGCCCACCATTAATGAGCTGTTTGTTCCTTCCCCTCAGTGCTGCTGCTGCTGCTCCTACATTATTTTTTTGTCTCTGACTTTGCCCATGGGGTGCTGTGTGGGAGAAGAGACGTGGCAGGGTGGCACCAGTTCCCTCCTGGGCCAGCTGTGTTGCAGTTTTATAACGTTTTCATAGAATTATTTAGGTTGGAAAAGACCTCAAAGCCCATCAAATCCAGCCTGTGCCCCATCCACACCTTGTACACAGCACCCAGTGCCACCTCCAGGGATGGGGATCCAACCCTCCCTGGGCAGTTCCAATCCCTG
>PYHW01009585.1:323864-340162 GCA_013186435.1 Turdus rufiventris
CAGGAAAGATGGAGAGAGAATTTACAAGGGATGGGATGATAGGACAAGGGGGAATGGCTTCACACTGCCAGAGTAATGGGATATTGGGGAGAAATTGTTCCCTGTGATGGTGGTTAGAAGGTTCCAGAGAAGCTGTGGCTGCCCCTGGATCCCTGGAAGTGCCCAAGGCCAGGTTGGACAGGGCTTGGAGCCACCTGGGCTAGTGAAAGCTGTCCCTGCCCAGAACAAGGTGATCTTTGGGTTCCCTCTAACCCAAACCATTCTGTGAATGAGGAATGGAGATGCTGCCTCAAGGAAATACTTGAGCAGAGATGTGAGTTGAAACCAAGAACTCCTCTCTGTTTCTAGGAGTAGAAAGCTGCTAGAGGCTTTGGAGTCATGCTAAAATACTTCTTTGAAGAGATTGATCTTTTCAAAGCACAAAATAGATCACTTAAAACAATCCTTGATCTTTGCTATGTGGCCCTTGCCCTGGATGAGGAGGATGGATGTTGGAGAGCCTTAAAGAGATGCTCAGAATTGTGATTGTTCCTGCAGGCAATTGTGACATGAATGCTTCTGAATCTGGGTTTAGCCTGAGGAATTTAGAGCTGCTGAAAACCAGGCAAAGCCTGTTTAGATCATAACAGGAAACATTTTGAACTAAACAAAAGAACTTGCCAAAACCTGGCTTGAAGCAGATGAATTCAGTCTGCTTCAGCCTTGCCATGTGGGCACAGAGATGGAAGTATTGGTGGAAAAAATCCAGTTGTAACAGGTTTGCTGTGTAAATGGTTGGTGTGTTCAGCAGAGGGAGGGCAGAATTATTCCAAAACATCACAACTTGTGTGCAGCAACAACATCTGACTGACAAGGTGACATTGTGGTGGAGCCAGTGCACGTATCTGTGTGCTGAACAGCAGTGAGGGAAATGGAATTTTCTGCTGGTTCTTCACTCTGTGAAAATTTTTATTAATTGGGGGCTAGAATAAAGCTTTGCAGAAAGATTCTGATTAGAAATCAGAGGAATGTTTTGTTGCAGACTTGCAGTGGGCTATGTGAACAGTTTGTACCTCCTGGGCAAAGAGGTGGGCACTACAATTGAGAGAGACCTAAATGCACAAGGAATTAAGGACAAAGCGTGCTTGTAAGAGATTTCTAGGATATGATTGTTACTTTTACTTTCCAAGTAGTGCTTTCAGTAATACCAGCACAGCAATTTCTTTGCCAGTTTGAGGAGGCAGGAACAAGAATTGTTGGATAAATTCTTCCCTGAGAGGATGGTGAGGCACAGGGTGCCTGGAGAAGCTGTGGAAGTGTCCTGGCCAGCTTTGAGTGCTGCCTTTGTGCTGGTGGGAGCAGCTCTGTGCTGTGTTCAGGTGCATTTGGTACTGCTGGGCAGTGACCCTGAATTCCCTGTGCTCCCTCCAGGTGGTGATCACCAGGCTAAAGCTGGACAAGGACCGCAAGAAGATCTTGGAGCGTAAAGCCAAGTCCCGCCAGGTGGGCAAGGAGAAGGGCAAGTACAAGGAGGAGACAATCGAGAAGATGCAAGAATAGATGGTTTCCTGATTGACACCATTAAAAAACTGCCAAAATTCAACCTGTTGTGTGTCTTCTTTTAAAAATCTGGATGTGTCCTGATCGGCATTTAAATATTCCTTCCTGTATTTTGAGTTTGTAAAAAATACACTAAATTAAAAAGCTCTTTTTACTATATTTTATGGTTTTTACCTATTTTTACTGTTAAGAAAAAACAATTTTATCCCTGTAAGAACCTGAAAGAACAGTGCAATCCTGAAACATCCATCTTAATAGTCACTGTATTTCTGTCTCTTCATCAGATGTTTCCATGGCTTTTTTTTTAAATATTAACATGTTAATTGTGTGCACTGTATATATAATTAATTCAGCTTTTACATTAATGGGAGAGCTTGAGGACAAAGAGGCAGAGCTGACTGGGAAGGGATGGGGTGAAGCAGTCTCAGTGCTGTTGCTGGTGCTGTTTTGGATGGATTTTCTGTCAGAGGAAATCTTTCCTGGCATTTTGTACCTCCATAATTGAGATCTGCTGCAGCGAGTTGAAAACAGCCCTGCAGTTAAATGACTTTACTGGCTCAGTGAATGGGCCTCTAATTGCTGGTACAGAGGGAAAGAAATTCATCTGCCTGAACAAAAATGGAATCTATAAAAGAGGATGCTGGCAGTTGAGGAAAATTGCATTTTAGAAGCCATTCATGGGGCTGACAGTGAAGCTGTGTCAGCTGGACTGGCAATGGGTTTCTGTCATGAGGGCTTAGAGGTTTTGTCCCTCCAGTGAAATTTCTTCACCTTCAGTGGGTGTTTGAGGAATTTTCTGAGGTTTGTTCATTAGCGGGACCCTTCCAGCCGTGGAGCTGCTCTGTGGGATCGTGTCCTGCATCCCCAAATCCCTGAGAGCTCAGAGCCAACCTTTACACAGCCGGAGCTTCGTGTCCCCTTGCCCTGCAGCCTGTTTGGGATAGGGATGAGAGCCGGGCCGGGCTGGCGATCCCATCGCGGTCCTGATCCCATGGCAGCCCCGGTCCCATTGCGGCCCCGGTCCCAGCACGGTCCTGATCCTATAGCAGTCTCGATCCCATCGCAGCCTTGAGCCCATAGCGGCCCCAATTCTATCGCGGTCCCAATCCCATCGTGGTCCTGATCCCATGGCAGCCCCGATCCCATCGCATCCCGATCCCATTGCGGTCCTGATCCTATAGCAGCCCCAATCCCATCGCAGTCCCGATCCCATTGCGGTCCTGATCCTATAGCAGCCCTGATCCCATCGCAGTCTTGAGCCCATTGCGGCCCCCATCCCATGGCAGCCCCCATCCCATGGCAGCCCCTATCCCATGTCATCTCGCTCCCATCTCATCCCCCATCCCATCCCATCCCCGCTCCCATCTCATCCCCAATCCCATCGCACGTGCACCGCGCGCTCCCGCGTCCCCCTCTGTTCCCGCCCCGCGCGCTCCCGCGGGCCCCGATGACGTGGCGGGCGCTGATTGGCGGGCGCCAGGCCGGGCCTTGCGGGAGGCGCCGCCCCCGCGCCCCTCAGAGCGCGGCCATGGCGTACGGCGGCCTGGCGGTGCCCATCATCGTCATGAGCGTGTTCTGGGGGGTGGTCGGCGGCGTCCTGCCCTGGCTCGTACCCAAGGGGCCGAACCGCGGGTGAGTGATCGGGGGGGCGGCGGGCACAGGGTACCTTCCCTTCCGTGCCCCGGGGGGTGGGGGGAGGCCCCGGAGCCCTGAGGCGCCCCGGGGTTGCCGGGCCGGGCCGGGCCGGGGCCGGCAGCGCTGGCGCAGCACGGACGGGCCTGGGCCGGGCCGAGGTGCGGCGGAGCAGCCGCCCCTGGGGCTGCCGGAGCCGGGCAGTGCCCCCGGAGCCCCTCACAGGTTTGGGTTTCCCCCGAGGCCCTGGCACAGGGTGCCCAGAGCAGCTGTGGATCCCTGGAAATGTCCAAGGCCGGGTTGGACGGGACTTGGAGCGGCCTGGGATAGTGGAAATATCCCTGCCATGGCAGGGGTGGAACGAGATGAGGTTTAAGGTCTTTTCCAACCCAAACCATTCCGTGAAAGCTCTGCAGACAGAACGTCCCATGTCAAGGTGGTTGGTTCATTGTCAGGCGGTATTTGAGCAACAACTTCCTCTTTCTTTCCTTCCTTGACCTTTCCTAACTTACTCCACCGTCCTCTGGTTTTACACCGGGTGAGGCTGGCAGGGCTGCAGTGGGGGCAGTTCTGGGTTAAATTTGTGCCCTTGTAGCTGAGGACAACAGCAGGGCTTCTAAACGGAGGTTTTGCCTGCAGTGGTTGTGGCTGCTCAGGTTAAAAAGCAGACAAGTTTTTGTCTTTCTCTTTTCTCTAGGAGATAATGGCTTCTTAATCTCTTCCTCTCTCTGGTACTCCCTCTACTCCACAGGTACCAACTGTCTTTTCTCTCGGTTCTTTATCTAAACCCTCAGTATTCCTCAGTCTCTGATATTTCCTGCCTCACTTTCAAACCTGATGTGTGTTTTATGCCTGGAAATGTGCCTGTCCTCAGAAATACCTTGGAAACATGGCTTCCAGGCATGGCAGTGTGGCAGTTCTGTGCCTCACCAGCAGAAGTTACTGACCTACCATGAGCTTTTGTTACTCAGTTGGGAGAAAAAAATACCTAGATGGAAATGACTTTTTATAATTTAAAAACTAAAAACACCACTCCACTTTGCCACTGAGTTCCATGAGCTGCAGAGATCACTGTTAGAAAATCTCGTTTCCTCCCCTCCCATTTCAAACCCATCCATGTGTGTGTAGCTGCAGTTTTGCCATTTTCAATTTCAAGAACTTGGTTCTTCCTTCTTTTCAGCTTTCCACTGGTTTCTGACACAGTTGTGTTTCACCAAGAAAAAACAATTTTACACTACAGCTTTGAGGTTTTATTTTGCATTCAGTTTGTAAACCCCTCCTCCCATATAAAATTTTAAAAAAATTCTTTAAGTAGAATTCCACAAATGGAGAAATAATTTATTGTGTGCATCCAGCCTCAGTGGTTCACTGATGTGAAGGACACTGCATCAGATTTTGCTGCTGTTCAGGGTGATTTTGTAAAAAGTTGGGCAGAGCTGTGTCAGTCCTGCAGCTCTGAGCCTCTGCAGTTTACTCAGCTGGAAGGAGCCAGAACATTCACGTTGAGTCATCTTTCATATGATCAAAGTTAAACTTGTCCTTGTTTGCTGTGGGGTTTTTCTGTGGACCTTGTGGTCAGTCACAACATCACACCTGATCACATTTCTCCTTCCTCCTGGCAGGGTTATCAACACCATGCTGGTGACCTGCGCTGTTTGCTGCTACCTGTTGTGAGTACAAATAATGTCCTGCCTCTTAACTCCTGTTGGCATCACAAGTTCCTTTTTTATAGCCTCAGAACAGCTGGAAGCTTTTGGAATGTGTCACAGAGATTTAGACGTGTTCTTTGACAGCTCTTGGAATTCTGAGTCCTAAAGAACTTCAGTGTGCTGAAGAAATTTTCCAATTGGAAAACAGTGAATTAAAAGGAACCTGAATTCCTCTTGTCCTCTCCAGTTCACTGCCTCATTTGCTCCGAGTATAATGATATTTGGCCAGTTCTAAGATTTTCCTGATTCTTAGGGTCTTTCTTTTTTTGCCATTTTCCTTTCCACTTTATATTATATTTAACTCAAACCCACTGAACACTTTTGCTTTTAGATTGCTTGAATATATTCTCAAAATCTGGTTGGGTGGTGGGTGGAAAAGCTGCTGCATGGTGGTTTTTTTAGTGAGACTTTGATATATTAAGACCATTTCTGTTAAAATGCACGATGTATTTTGAGGCTGCCTCCTTTCTGTAGGAGATTTGGTAGCAATAACAAAGTGACTTGTTGAGAGCTCTTTATATAATTTTTTTTTTAATCAAGATTTAAGCCAGCTGTAGCTGGAAGCTGCAAGACAAAGCTTGCTTGTGGTTTTTTCTCTCTTTTTTTAAAGATTGTAAAGACTGATCTTGTGAAAAAAGAAATTTGCTGTGCAGAAATAACTTCGAAATAATTTTTTATGGAGAGTAAAGTGGTAAGAGTCTGGTTTGATCTTAAGGGTTAAATTGTTATAAAAATAATTACTTAGAGTTCCATTTGAACCTGAGTAGTATTTGTACTTTTGTGAACTATTTAGGCATTATTTATGCTATTCAGAGGAATTTAATGTGAATATTTACAGAAATGCACCTCAGTGTTGACATGTTCTGTTGGGTTAGACTGGTGCAACTTACACAGCCTTGGTTCGGGTTAATAGTGGGATATTCAGGGTTAATACCAATTTATACCCTAGAAAATTCATTTTTATTCAGAATATTTGATATGTGAACTCCTAGGAATTCACTCTTGCTTAACTGTAAAACTCCAGCAAACTTGGGTCTGTTTTGTATCCACAGAAGTTTTTAAAATTAAGTTTTGCTGAGTGGATATAGAAATTGGAGGATTTGTGCAAGCAGCCTGAATTTGGGGTTGAAGTTTGACAGTCTCAGTGCTGTGAAGGTCTCCTTGCCCTGCACATGAAGTTTGTAGCAGCCCAGTCTCATAACAAGTCCCAAATGTTTGGCTAAGAAAATGCAACTTTTTTGGTGGGCTGCTGCATTTATGTTACAGTAAATTGGATGGTTTTTAATTAGGAGGAGGGTTGAGCTTTTAGTTTTGTTTAAATTTAAACTTCTCACTTGGTATTTTTCCTACAGAAATAATGTCCCACTCTTCTAAAACCCTCGAGGCTTAGGGTTTGGTGTCTTTATTATTTGAAGGAGAGTTTTCCTTGAAGTAGAGCCCTGTGGCATCTGCAGCACATCCCCTGGATTGTGATGGGAAATGGATTTGTTGTAGAATTTCTTAACTTTTGGCTGAATTCTGAGAACTCTTCAAATGTACAGTGCTATTTGACTTGTAGGTTTAGTTGATTATTTTATCTAAACAGACCCATTATAAATCCTACTGTCATTAACATCTTTTATAAACTGTTCTTGCATGTCCAGGGGTTCTTTTCTGAATTTCCTTTGGCTTTCTCCAGTTATACTTTGAAAAAAAAAAAACAAAACAAAACAGCAAAATCTTCAGATGTTTTCAACCCTCAGTAGTTGTACCCAACCACAGAAATTTCATTTGTTGTGTCTGCTTGCCAGAATGCAACAAAAAGCAGATTTTTCTCCTCTTCTTCCAAGAACTTGCCTCATCACACAGTCTCTTTTTTTATTTGCTCATTTATTCTGTATAAAATTGTAGAACAGCCCTGGTTGGAAAGGAGCTGAAAGGATCTGGTCCAACCTTTTTCCCTTTGTTTTGTTCAAACATATGGAAGTTTATTGTTCTTGTATCTTTTTCCTTTTGGGGGAGGAGGAGGCACTGAAAACATTTAAGACCTTCATTTTGAAAGATTAAAGAAAGAGTTTAATTTTTCATAACAATTTTGAAGGAAGTCCAAAGAATTATTTCTGAGGGTTCTTCACTGGATTAAAATAATTTCTGCTGTCCCAGGTATTTGTGTGTCCTTAGCAGGAGGCTACTGCTGCTCTGTGCTCCTCTTACAGCTGCTTAGTCTCTGCTAGACCTGCTTTCCCATCTTTTGAGTCACCTTTCCTGTTGAAAAGAGGGAAAAAACAATTTCCTGTCTTCATTAAACACCACCTGATTGACAAATTTTCACTGAATTCGAAGTCAGTCACATTCCAACTTAAAGCCATTTCTTCTGTGTTTACATTTAACAGTGGTGATTTTGAATAACCATATTGATGACATGGGATTCATTTGGTTGTTCTCTGGAAGGTGTTTGCATCTAATTTGTGTACACATCCTGTACCCAGCAGCCTTTTGAAGAATAAACCATTCCCAGGAACCTCATAAAATCTAAGGCAAAGTCAAAGGAGTTCCTGCTGCAGAAATTAGAGGTTGCACCATATTGTGAGGTACTGTCAGGGTTTAAATCTACTTTGCTGTGCACAAAGCAGTTCCTGAACAGTGTCATCATGTCCTAAGAGAGGACAGGGTGCCTGGAAAATTGTATTATTTGCTACTGATTCTAACAGGATTAAAATATGGATGCCCAAACTGACATTTAAACAGAGATAGCAGGGCCTTAATTTGTAACACGAGCACAGACAGATGGCAGTTGTGGTGGGAAGACCTTTTAAAAAATCTCTCTGGTACAACAGAAGGGACTTTAATTTCCTTGTCTGAGCTGGATAATTAACAGTAACTGTTCTAAGTGGGATCTGGTAGAATTTAAGGACCTGTGGGTGGCTCGAATGCCATACCTGCTTTTAGCATCTTGCACCCAGAGGTTTGTTTTACTCTGAATGCTGCATTTTATTGGGTGTTGTCACTCTGCATTATTGTATAAAGCAGCATCACTTAAGCCAAACACGGGGAAAGCTTTTCCATGACTTACCTTGAATGCAAGGCAGCTGCAGGCTGACAAGTGCTTTAAATTGCTCAGCCCTCGCAGAGCAGGGGAGGGATGTGCTGCTGCCCTAATGGCACCCTGGCTCCGAGCTGGGCTGTCCAGCACAAACCCCTTTGGAAACCTCCCCGCTGCTTTTGCCAAATCCTGCTTGCATAGGTGGAGCTTCTCAATGTGCTCCCGGCTCGTTTAATTCCCAGCCATGCTGGGCCTGAGCTCGGGAAGCAGCAAGAGGTGAGAGATTCCTGCGTGGAGTTCCTTCCTGCTCTGCAGTGACAAAGGGAATAATGTGCTCTAACAGGCTTTTAGTGTTCTACCCTCCTCCCACTTGTGTTACTTCAGGATGCTGGAGGCAGATGGCACAGTGCTCTTTGGATCTGTCTGTTGGATGGGAAAAATTAACCCTCACTAAAGAAATTCCGTGATAATTTGAAGAGCTAATTTCTTTTGCTCTTAAGTAGATTTACACCGTGGTCTCAAAATACATCATTGTCACTGCTCTGGACAGCAAAGTAGAAACGTGTCACCCTGAAGGTTTTTGGCTGCTCTCAGTGGTGTCTTGCTGCTGTTTTAATTCCTTTGTGGAGCCTGCTACGTGTTCCAAGGCTTGTGTGACTGATGGGCTGCTGCAGGCTCAGCTCCTTGTTTTAGCTGGAGTTCTACCCCGTGCAGAACTGAAAGGGGCATTGCAAAGAGAGGTTGGGAAATGTGAAGAGGATTGATGTGTTTTCTTGAAGTCTGACCCACATCTCTTGCCCGTGGCTGTTTGCAGGCGTTTTGCAGCCAACCTGCACTTGGTTTGCTGGTCAGAGCATCAAGGTTTGTGTGGAATTTTCCATGACTGCCTAAGCACTCTGATACATTTGTGGCAGCTCCCATTACTAAGCTGCTCTGCTTTTTCTCCTCCTTACAAAGCATTCTAGAAATAGCAGACAGATGAGCCAGTGTGTTCACTAAATGTGTTTATAGAGTTAGTATTTAACATAGATTTAAATCCATGGAAGCATCCATTACTTTTTCTGACTCTTGTAACGTTTACAAAGCAAATACATCTTTTAACAGTGCAATATTTATTTCTATTTAGCTTTCCTGGATATTTTCCACAAACTACATTCCTCTTGTTCTCAGTTCTGGCTGTGGCTTCTGCAGTGTTAGTTGGTGCTCTGCTCCAGTGCAAGGCTGCTGTGCTGATGAGCTGGGGTTTGTGTCATATTGGGGATGTTTTTTGGTCTTTTTGTGTTCTTTTGTCCCCTTTTGCATCAGGTCCCTGTTGCTTGACCTCTGTGCCAGGGTTAAATTCACTTTTGTTCAGTCTCTGAAAAATATCCCATGTCTGCAAGGGCAGGTTGTCATGCCCTGAGAAGCAAATGAGAGAGAGGATGTTTCTCAGAGGTTGTTGTTTAAGGGATGCTTCAAAGGCACTGAAAAAAAGCTCTATCTCTTTTATGTTTCCATCTGAGCCCCCAGATACCTGAGTTTCATGTGTCTCAAAACACTTTCCTGTCAAAAGAGAGGTGTGAAGACAATGCTGTCAGGTGGTTTTGTGTTGCTTTCAGTTGAACAGGACAATCTATTTCTGTTGCAGAATGATTTGGTGCCAAACTTCATTGCTGGTGGCTGGTCCTTGTGCATGAGCTTGAGTAGAATTTTTATTTGAACCTAGACCTTCCTGAAATAGCCATTTGTTCTCTGATAGTTCTCATGTTTGGACAACTTTGCCATTGTCACAAGCTGTCATTTGGCTGATTTGTCTCTCTTGGGTTGGGGGGGTTGTCTTGCAGTTGGCTGATTGCAATTCTGGCTCAACTGAACCCTCTCTTTGGGCCACAGTTAAGCAATGAAACAATCTGGTATCTCAGATATCACTGGCCTTAAGGATGTGCTGCAGTTCCAGTAGGTGAGTATGATCAGATTTATTGATGTGTTTGGTGTGTTAAAGCTTCAGGAGATACGGAATAGTAATGGGAGCAGTGTGCTCAAACTGCTCTAACTCTTTTGTAGGAGAAATCTGTCTGTAGGCTGCAACAAAACATTTTGGGTGTTAGTCTTGATTGGATACATGAAAAGCTTGAACTGAATTATTGACAGTTATTTTTCTTTCTATCCTGTTGTGTGGTGCTGTGTTCAGGGGTTTGTAAAGAGAACAAAACATTACTTCTAAAAAAAACTATAATTGGACTGGAGTGGTTTTTAATAGCTAACAGAAGTGGATTTCCTAATCTTTACCAATTGTTAAACCTCTCCTCAAGCCTGCTACCATTTCATCTAAGACCTGTCCTGATTTCCAAGGCAACACAGCATTGCACTCATTCATCTGGGAAGTTGGACTGGGAGCTGCCATTAGAATGTTCTTTATCTCCTGAGCTCACAGCTGGATGGTTTATTTTGTTTTTAATGACAGCCTGTGTGCAGCTTTAATCCTGGGTGAGCCTGGTGGTTGCTATCTGGGCAGTGCTGCTGGAATGTGGTTCTTGCAGCTCCTGGGCTTTTTGACAGGGCCAGCAAAAATAAAGGGTTGTACTAAAAGTACCTTGATGCTGCTGGGCTTCTTCAGGAGGGCAGCATTTGGAATTGAGGGTTCACGTGAAGGAAATGTGGAAACAAGCAGCCATGATTACAGTTTTTAAGACGGTAACTAAATAATTAAACACATTTTTTTTGGTCCTTGTTCAGTGCAGCAGGCAGTGACAGGTGATGCTATAACTGTTAAATGCTTTCTGTGAAGTGTCCTGGAGATTTGCTCCCCTTCAGAGCAGGTTTCTGTGAACTGGGATGTTGTCAGACTGGGCCTGTGTGTGTCTGCAGCTCCTTTTAAGCACCAAGCAGAAGCTAAAGGTAGACTTGGCCCTGCTTCAATTGCAGGCCTGTAATTAGCTAAGTCAGTCAAGCAGAATTTCCTAGGAGCATTTTCACTGCTTGGGTGCTAACATATAATTAGTTAGCTAAAACAGAGAACAGTGTGTTTTGGTAATGGGCACAAAGAGCCCTGAATCCCATAGGATGAATCAGTTGCCTGGGATCTGAAATTGGAGTTATCTGGACACAAAAATTTGGCTTCACAGTCGAAACCAGCAAGGACAGGCAGGACAGAACCTCTGGATTCCTGCTAGCAAAATCAGGCCTTCCCCTCCATTTCAGTGAAAGATTTTCCAGAGGACTGGAGTTAAATTTGTACCAAGGAAGAGAGAGGACTTGAGTGTTTGAAGATGCAGAGTTTCTGAGGAGCTGTCATTTTAAAACTTATTAATGGAGGATTTCAGCCCTGCATAGCACATGCTGTTATGTTTTAACCTTTCATCTGATTTTTATTGGCTTGATTTTGGACTAAAATTAAGGTTGTTGTCTCTGAGAAAGAAGTGTTTGGAAAAGTAGAAGCATGTAATAATCCTCAAATATCTGTGCTTTTTTGCTTGAGTGTTTGAGTGCTGTTGCAGGGCTCAGGTGCTCCATGTCCTGTCCTTGCTCCTGTGGAGCTGTGAGATTCCATCTGATCAGAGCTGGGGTAGCTCTCTGACACTGCATGGATTCCCATCAGTGTAGCAACCAGTTATTTCTGGATTTTGAGATGTGCTTTTCCAGCATTCAGGGGACAAGTACTATACTTGTTTCTGCCTCCTGTTCCTTTCAGCTGAGGTTTGGGTGGATTAGTATGGAAAATGCAAAGAGAATGAAGTGCTAGCTCTCAAAGTGGAAAGATCCTTAAAAATAAGGATGATTAAAGCAAGCCCATTTTATTTTACCAACTGAGCAGCCTGAAAATGCTCCAGTGAGCTCCTCATGTTCTGCTGAGCAACTCTGCATATGCTGGCTTGATTGATCTGTGCCAAATTCCACAAGTTTGCTCTGTGTTTTCAGGCACTCTCCCTCCCATCCAAGGGATGATTTTGTAGCAATTCAGCTGATACATCACCAGGTTAATGCTTGGATGGCAGCACACAGAGCTCTGTAGCTGTGGTAAATCCACTGTGGACTCTTCCAAACTGTGATCCAGCACTGCCTTTTCTCCTTAGCCTGGTGAATTCCCAGGCTGTGTTCTCAGAGCAGGAGCTGTCTCTGTGCAAGTGGAGAAGGGCTGTCATCCAGCTCACTGGGTGCTGTTACAGCAGTGAAAACATTCCAGGGAAATAGTTGTTCTACCAGCTTAGAATGTAACCAAAACTACTTGCAGTAACTTCAGAAATGAAACTGCCAAGAAAACATCCACACAGATGAATTATCTCCAGTTCTTGACCACTGCTCAGTGCTTCTGTGGAATGGAAATTGCTGTGGTTAACAGCCAGGCCCTCAATTAGCAAACTGTCTGCGTGGAAGGGAATAATGAAGTTGCCTCTTGCTTTGCAGGTGAAGAAGAGATGAAAATCTCCACTGACCCAAAGGTGCCCTTTCCGTAGCTGGTTGGATACGAAGCCTGCACTAATGCCTTCACTTTTCTAATGTTCTTCAAGTGGCCTCTTCACAATTCTCTGGTTTTTCCTACTATTCCATTTAACAGAGTGCCTAATGCAATTGATACTCCTCTTTGGTGCTGTCAGTTTTTGACTGTTAACTCCAGATATGATGAAAATCTCTGTTTTTACGGGTCATGGAGTCACATTTTATCTGTAATAACACTTTATATTTGCAGGTCTTAGCTTGTCTGTCCTTGTGTTGTTCACCCTGTTCTGCTTGCACTGGACAAAAATGTGTGCAATAAACTGTGAGGAGAGGAGAAACAGTGGTACCACGTGCTGATGGCAAATTTTTTTGTTTTTTTTTTTCAAATGAATTGTATTTTTGAGAAATCTGGCCTTAAATTTCTCATGCCTGGAAATAAAACTAATCCTCTGCTTGATACAAAATGTTCTCGTGCCATGTTTAACTGTTACTTTTCTGTGGGTTTAATTGGATACTTGGAATTGAGCTGAGGATATTTAGATGATGTGGCTAAATTATAATGAAGTGAAATGGCAGGAATAAATGGGGGATTGTTGCCTGTATGGAGACCTCTGGGGTAGATCTATAATAGGATTAAATTTGCAATTTAGAATTGCTGAAAGGTGCAGGAATAAGTGAATGCTTGGCTTGAGAGCCTCTTTTCCAGGAACTTCCCATTGTCTGAGGGGGAGTCAGAGTAGCAAAGGTAACGTTGTTCATTTGGATGAAACCTTCTGAGAGATTTTGACAGGAGGCTGCTTTAATCCCTGGCATGTTTGGGGGATATTTATAGGAATTGAACAGCAAACATTGCAGTTGTTTTGTACTGTTTGGTAATGTGGAATTGCAGAGCTGGGAAAGGACATGGCAACGTTGGCAAGAGGTTCCTGAGGCTCCTCAGTGTCAGCTCAGTCCGTGGGATTGGGGATGGATCTGCTCAGTTGTTGCCTGAGGAGCAGCTTCAAAGGATAAAAATGCTGCTTCCTGAGTGCTTCCTTACCTCAGATAAATCACAGTTATTCCCTTTACTGTTATGCACTAGGACATAATGGAATGGTTAATGTTTGATTTGCTTTTCCCTCTTGGATAGCACCATTAACATGTTCAGTGGGACAGCACTCATTACTGCACAGGAAATTCCAAGATCCTGACATCTAACTTGCAGTGATCCAAAACTGGACAGTGTGAATTGCAAAAGAAGGAAGAATGTGCCCATTTTTACAAATAAGCATAGCAGCTGTTGGGACTGGAACAGTGGATTTTTTTTTGTCATGTTACCTTCTAAGAGCTGTATTTTACCATGCTATATATTGTACACCATTATGTCACACAGTCTGTAGCAAATAATTCCTAGGAAAATTGAAACCAAGTGATCATATAAAACCTGAAGGTTGTTGTGTGATTTTTGAAATGTGTGGAGAATAAAATGTGTTGACATTGTATGAAGAGAAGGAGAGAAATAATTCAAGATATCATTGTAGATTTGAGATTTATATGTTGATCTTGTTGTCATATTTATTCTGAAGTGAAATATCCCAAAAGAAAACACTCAGTGACAAACAGTGCTGATTATTATGTTACCACTGTCTTTAACAAAGTTTCTATTTTAGGTCCTAAGCTATCACTTGCTCTAGAAGAGAGGAGTAAAGCAGAGCTCCCCGGGGGTGTCTCACTGGTGCTGAATTTAATGCAAAGAGCTATTCCAAGCCAGGACAAAGAAGCCATAGAGCAATTTTCACCTAGATGCTCCCCAGAAAGACATTCTCCTTTTCCAGAGTGGTTAATATTTCCTCTGAATAGATGCCAGGTGGTGGCAGGACTGAAGAAGCTGAAACAACAATGTTTTGTGTCTGTTCTGCTGGATGTTGCTTGGTGGTTGGGGAATGGTCTGCTCCATGTGTGCCAGGAATTAACACTTTTTGGGATAATTTTTAATATTTTTTTTCTTTTGCATGACTGCAGGAAATGAGAAGGGAGGGATTCAGCCAGTTGTGTTTAACAAACATTGCAGGTACCAGAGCTTTTATCACACATCTCTGTTTTCTGACAGCAGAAGAGAATGCAGAATGTTCATGTATGAAAGAAAGAAGTTTGTGCTTGAAATGGAAAACCCGTGCCTGTGTTGAAAGATATTTGGGTAAAAAATGAGGACTCCAAGTTACGAAGATTTTTAAGTCATAAACTCTGGGAATGTGTAGAGTGAGAGTTCAGGTCAAGGTCACTTGAAATGCTTGTAACTGCTTTTATTCATATTGTTTAGGAATGCAAATATCTGCATCTCTGCCCCTCACAAGAAATCATTCTGGAGACTAAACAGAAGTTTACTTTTCCTCTAGTGGAAATCACAGAAGCATTTTACTCCTGTGAAGGGCTGAGTTGTCAGAGGTGGGTGGCTGCTCCCTTATTTCCAGAATTAAATGTCATGGACTCTCTGGGGCAAAAATAGAAGAAATGGAGTGAAATGCAAGAACTTCTTTAAAGAACACAAGACATTCTTTACAAATAGCAAGATAAGAACGAGTGGGTCTACTTTTTATTATGTTCATTAGCAATAATTTCTCCAGTTGTATCTGAAGCAGCCCAGGCCAGCCAACTATCACTATGAAAGGTGGTTGTGCAGTAGGTAAAGTACAGATCTGCAGGTAGAAGATGGTCGGATGAAGGGGGTAAGTGCATGAACGGGGCCGCAGAGCCGGGGTGTCGGACCCGAGCCCGGTACAGCCCCAGGAGCCTCGGCCACCGCCGCCGCCCCGGCGCGCTCTGCCCGCGGGCACCCGCGTCCCCGCCTTAAATACCCCCCGCGCGCCGCTCCGCCGTCACGTGACAGAGACCGCTCCCCGCCATTGGCTGGCGCAGCCCCCTTCCCCCCGCCCCACGCGCGCGCCCGCCCCCTCGGGCCACGTGAGGGCCGAGTCACGCGATTTCCGGGAACCCGTCAGGAAGGGACATAAACAAACAAACCCGGGGCCGCATGGAGGGGCCGGGCCGGGTCGCGCGGGGCTGCGGCCCCCGCTGAGCGCCGTGAGTGAGGGGCTCGGGGAATCCACGGGGCGCTGGGGGGATGCGGGGCAGCGAGAGGGCCGGGGGTCGGGGGCCGCGGGTGGTCCGGTGGGAGGAGGCGGTGCCGCTGGGCAGGGGGCTGCGGGGAGGGAGGGAGTGCGGGCCAGAGATGCGTGCTCGGCTG
The DNA here is from genome assembly GCA_013186435.1 of Turdus rufiventris. Taxonomy (NCBI): domain Eukaryota; kingdom Metazoa; phylum Chordata; class Aves; order Passeriformes; family Turdidae; genus Turdus; species Turdus rufiventris. Next base: position 339,406 of record PYHW01009585.1, read on the forward strand.
GCGAGGGCAGCGGGACCGGGATGGTGCCAGCGGCCCCTCCGCTCCGCTCGGCCGCCGGGGGGGTGTGGCTGCCGGGGCCGCGGGAGAGCAGCGGTGCGCGGGGGGTGTCCGGTCCCGGAGCGGGGTCTGGGGCCCGGGGCCGGGGCGGTGGCGAGGAGAAGGGGCTGCAGGGACGGAGCGCGGGCTGAGCCGAGAGTTGTCAGCGTTGTCCCCTCCAGCCTCCGCCCGGCAGGAGCGGCCCGTGCCTTTACAAGGAAAGCGAGTCTCGCAGCGAGCGCCGGGGAGAGGAAAGCACCGTCCTGCCGGGGGAGCCCGGCCGCTCTGGGTGTGCGGGCGGAGGGGCTGCCCGGGGAGGGACAGAAGGGGTTGGCAGTTCCTGCACTCCTCTGCCTTTCGGGCTCGTAGTCACCTCCTCCCATTGCGACCTGTTTGAATGCCCGGCACGGCCGGGGGTGACCCGTGGGCGTGCGGGCTCTCTGTGCCTGGGCGTGTTGGTGCCCGACGGGCGGCTCCGCTCCGAAAGCAGCTGAGCAGAGGTGGCACAGAGGGATCCCCGCTCTGCGAGTGCGGGGCAGGGCGGGACGGGACCGTCCCCTCTCCGGCGCGGCGTTTATATAATGACAGAGCCGGGGGACAGCTGTTCGCTGCGAGCCGCGGCCCCGGGAAGGGGCTTCTGTCGGACAGCGCGGGTGCGCTCCGGCCGCCCGCAGCCCTGACGGGGGTCGCCGGGCGGGTGTCGCCCTCCGCGGGACACGGG